>CALYOO010000147.1:0-112441 GCA_945261195.1 Cryptosula pallasiana
TAAAATTTCAATTAGCTTGTGAGAAAGAAGGAATAAAAAGTATTATCGGGGAACAAGTAATAATTAAAGATGGGAATGATTTTATTCAAGTCAAATGTTATTCCATAAATGAAACCGGATGGACAAATCTTCTTCAAATAAATACTGAAATCAATGTTATCAATCATGGTTTCATTGAAAGAAAGCGTTTTTTAGAGCTTATTTTTGGTTTAATTGTAGTTATAGACCCAAAGTACACCCCATTTAATAAAACGCTCCCATATGCGCTAAATATTGACAATTTATACTATCAAATAGATACAGTAAGTTATACTAATGAAAGCAGGGAAAAAGAGTATCTTTTAAATTTAAAGGAATATATAGGTCAACAAGATATTCCCCCGGTACTTATTAATGATGCTTACTATTTAGATTCAGATGAGGCTTATACTAAATCTTTATTAAATAGTATTGGCTCTAGTAGGGATTATAAATCAGAAGATCAATATTTTAAAGATATCGAAACTCAAGCTATTGATTTAAGTGAATTATTTGGTGAAAATGATGATAGATTTGAAAACATATTTGAACCCTCTTTTGCTAATAGTGAAAAGATAGGAAAGAAATGTTATTTCAAAATAGATACTAGTGGAAAGCATTTACCTGAATTTCAACTAACAGAAGATCAAAAAAAGGAATTTAAAACTAATGAGGATTTATTTTTCTTTTTGATTGAAAAAGGAATAGGAGAAAGATTAGGTCATATTGAGGACTTAGATATTTACATCAAAAGAATAGAAAAAGAAGTAGCTGTTATCACTAAAGGAGGGTTTATTGATTACTTTTTAATTCTATGGGACATTATAGAGTATTGTAAAAATAATGATATACTTGTGGGGTTTGGGCGTGGATCGGGAGGGTCATGCTTAGTAGCCTATCTATTAAATTTACATCATACAGACCCATTAAAATACAATCTTATATTTGAAAGATTTCTTAATGAAGGTAGGATTGGTAAGTCTCTACCGGATTTAGATACTGATTTCCCAGGATTAAGAAGAGATGAGGTTAAAACCTACATGGAAGAAAAGTATGGTCAGGATCAAGTATGTAGTATTGGTACCTATGGAACCTTAAAAGCAAGAGGAGCTATAAAAGATGTAGCCAGACAACATGGGATAGATGTGCCTACTGTAAATTACATGACCAAAATTATTGATGATGGTGCTGATTATACAGAGATATTTAAATTAGCATTAGAGAAACCAGCTTTAAAAAGTTTTATTAATTCTAACTTCTCTCTATTTCAAGAAGTAAATTTGATCTTAGGGCAACCTAAAAATAAATCTATTCATGCATGTGCAACTTTAATTTTACCTAAAGAAAAGAATATTTATTCATGGATTCCTGTCCGATCTCAGAAAAAGGGGAGTGAACAATCAGGATATCAAGATATTTTAGTTAGTGAGTGGGAAGGTGGGGAATTAGATGAAGCTGGATTTTTGAAAGAGGATATATTAGGAGTCCTTATCTTGGATAAGTTTTCTAAGATTGTAGAGCTTATAGAGCAGCAAACAGGCAAGAAGGTAGATATTTATAACATCTCTTTAAATGATTCAAAAGTATATCAAAAATTCAAGGATGGACATAATGGAGATATATTCCATTTTGGATCAAAAGGGTTGACTCAGTATTGTAAGCAATTAAAGCCTGATAACATAGAGGATCTTATTGCAGCTATATCATTATATAGACCTGGTGCTATGGAGTCGAATTTTCATAATGAATATGTCTTAAGAAAAGATGGACAAAAGTCAATAGAATATATTGTTGGAACTGAAGATATTACACAAAGTACATACGGAATTTTTTGTTACCAAGAACAGATACTTGAAATTTTTTCACATATTGGAGGTTTTAATTTAGTTGAAGCTGATGATATTAGAAAGGCTATGGGTAAGAAAAAAATGGATCTTATCAATAGTTATGGAGATAAATTCATTAACCAAGCCGTTGAAAGAGGTTATTCAGAAGAAGACATGAAAGGCCTATGGGACAAGCTAAGGAGATCTGCTGAGTATATTTTTAACAAGGCGCACGCCACAGCATATTCAATAACTGGATATGTAGGTCAGTGGTTAAAAACTCATTATCCGGCTGAATATTGGACTGTTGCTTTTGAATTTGCTAGTGACGATGATATACCTGTATATATTTGGGAAATTACTAATTCAGATTGTAAAGTAGGTGTATCACCTCCTAATATAAATATTTCAGGAGAACATTTTTCTACTGATTTTGAAACAGGGCAAATAGTATGGTCATTAAAAAAAGTTAAGCAGTGTGGAGAAAAGGCTGTAGAGGTTATTTTTAATGAAAGAGAAGATAATGGAGAATTCTTTTCATTATCGGAATTCGTAGAAAGAACTCAAAACAAGGTGGTGAATAAAGCTGTTGTAGAAAACTTAATTTTAGCTGGAGCTTTTGATGAATTGGGAGAAATTAAACAACCAAAACAAAGATTGTCTTTAATTAAAGAATACAGAAAGCTTAGAGGTGGTAAAATAGACCTAAAAACGGACGTTTTAGAGAAGAATAAGGACAAGTTAAGTGATAACTGGTGGTGGACTTTAATTCAAAAACAACTATGCGGATACGCTTATTTTGACTATATGAATATAGTCGGCATTCTGGACAAGAAAAAAGAATTCGCATTTACATCACCTTCTAGTGAAGTGACTATTTCTAATAATGGAGAAAAAACTAAAGGAGTTACTGCTGGCATAATTAAAGAAGTAGTAGTTAGGAATAGCAGGAAGGGTGAATTTGGTCAAGTTTTAATTGAGCATAATTATGAAGATATGTGGGTTATATTGTGGAATGATGAATGGCTTGACTTTAGATCTTTTTTAATTGGAAGTGAAGGTAAATTATTAATAATCACAGGTTATTTAATTTATGATCGTGATTTTAGAAAACAAAATGTGTTCCAAGCAGAAAGGTTTTCTGATGCAATTCTTTTAGATTAAAATATAATCATTATATTTACATAAATTTAATCATGGAAAATAATACGAATTACGTTCACTTAGAGACTAAGATCGCTAAGATTAAAGCTACTGAATGGGATTATGATTTTGATCCCGATGAAGTACTGAAAATAGATTATTCTAATCTATTTGGAGAAATAGTTACTATTCCTGTTTTGGTCAATAGAATGGGACAAATGAGTGCTGAAATGAAGGGCTATGTGAAGAGACAAAAAATGGAACTTCAATTACAAGAAGCTTCTGTCAGAAAATTGTTTCGAAACAAATGTTCTGAAGACGGAATTAAGAAGCCTACTTTACAACAAGAGGAGGATCATTTGTGCTCTGACCCTAAAATAAAGAACTTTCGATTTAAAATAATTAGATTGGAGGAAGATTCATCGAAGATAGAAGTATTATATGAAGCTACTAAGGATAAGAGTTTTAAATTAAACAATCTGTCTAAAAATTTAACTCCTTCTGATCTTGAGAATGAATTAATTGAAGGAGTTGTAAATGGAGTATTTATTGAGTTAAAAAACAAAAGATTTAGATAATTAATAATGTAAAAGTAAGCTCTAAGTGAGCATATAAATAGTTGTAATAAAAATTAATTTTAAATTAAGTAAACATGTCAAGTGTAAGAGATTCAATTAAAAGTTTAAGGCAGAACGCCAAAGAAAAAGAAGTAAAGTATTTTAAAAGTACAGTTAGAAATAAGGAACTTAATCCTTCTAATTTAGAAGAGGGTAAGACAACTATTAGATTGGCACCCCCTCATGATCCAGAAAATCATCCAAGCCCCTTTATGCCATATAAAAGTACTTGGCTAGAGGTCCAACAAGGTATTGATGATCTTTCCAGATATATGTTGGAAAAAACCATCAAAGAAAAGTCTTTAGAATCTTCTTTAGGAATTGAAAGTATGGAAGATTTGAAAGACGTTAAGGATGACGAGCTAAAGGCGAAGTTAAAGAGTGTTTTAGGTGAAGGGTTTAATAGAACTATGAAAAAGCCTGTTTTCATCGCTTCTCTTCACGGTAAAGAAGGAGATAAGGATTTAGTTGAATCTTACATCAAATTTGTTGTAGACAAGATTCAAGGTGAAATTCAGGACAGAGAAGAGTCACGTAAGAAACTTTCTCCTATTTTTGGTTATAGAGATAATGGGAAATGGATTCCAGGAATACAGCCTGGATTAAGTTTTATGTGCTATGGGTGGGATTATTCAGATAAGGATAAGCCTCTTTATAGAATTTCATTGTATGAAGGTATGATGGACGATGTAGAGGAGCTTTATGATAAATTTGATCTTCCTGACAAACCTTTGACTATTGATCCTTTTTCAAATCCTGTAGAAGGAGTTGGACTTATATTTAAAAAAATCAAAAATGAAAAGGGTAAATTCCAATATGGAGTTGAAGATGTTCCTTACAATGGAAGAAGTGGTAAGACTTGGAATGACTTTACTGCTGAATTTTCTCTAACTAAAGAACAGTTAGATGAGTTACATGAAGCAGAAGCATTAATAGATAGATTTGGTCCGGGTTCCTTTAAAAAGAAAGATTATGAACTTCAATTAAACGGACTTGTTCATTTTGATGAAAAGTTTAAGTTTAATGCTTTTGAGAATGATGAATTCTTAGAGATTGTGGAAGAAATTGCCAATCAATTTGATAGTGAACAAGATAAGGATGATAAAGAGCTTAAAAAGCAACTAGCTCCTAAAAAAGAGACTACTTCTAATCAAAAAGCAACTAAGGAAGATGTTCCAACTGAAACCGATGCAGAAGAAGGTTCTTTTGGTGTGGAGAGCAATGAGCCTGATACAGAGGACACACAGCCTACTACTGAAACAACTGTTAGTACAAATACTAAGGATAGGTTGGCTAATTTGAGAAAAAACCTCAAAAAGTAATTATTTTACATACAAGGAAAGAGGGTGTTTCTACCCTCTTTTTATTTAATAATAAGACGTATGAAAAAAGCATTGTTGACAATATCAACCGATTGGCATATTGATAAAAATAATACCAATCAGATAATTGAGTTAATTGAACAACAAATATCACTATCTAAAAGATTAGAAGTAAAGAATTTAGTTTGTCTCGGAGATGTGTTTCAAAGTAGACAGGCTCAACCATTGGTAGCTCTCAAATGTTTTGAACATATATTAGATAGAATTCATGAAGAAGGGCTAATTTTAATAGTTATCCCTGGAAATCATTGCAAATCTAATTATAATAGTTATGATTCATTTTTAGATCAATTTAAATATCATCCTGGGATAGTATTAATTAATAAATATGGAAAAATAAATTTAGGAGATGGCTTTAATTATCATTTCTTACCTTTTTTTGGAGATGAAGAATGGATAGGGCAATTGAATGAAGCAACACATCCTATAGGTGAATCAGATTTTTTATTTTCTCATATAGCATTTGAAGGGTCTGTAAATAATGATGGAAGTACTATTAATAGCAAACTAAAGCCTTCTATCGTTGGCTTATTCAATAAAGTATTTTTAGGTCATTATCACAACCAACATCAAATTGGAGATAATATTTATCATTTACCATCTATTCAAGCTAATAACTTTGGAGAAGATAATGAAAAAGGATTCACTGTTCTATATGAAGACGGTTCTCATGAATTAATTAAATCTGAATTTAAAGAATATCACACTATTAAAGTAAATTTAGATGAAGTTACAACATTAGAATTTGACAATCTTGTAAAAGAAGCCTCAAATATTGATTGTAACGTAAGATTTAGTATAACTGGACCCGAAGATAAGATTATGTCTTTAAAGAAGGTTGAGCTTGAGAAAACAGGTGTAAAAATAAAGATTCAAAGCAAACAATCTATTCAGGCTATAGAAAAAGCACAAACAGGAGAAATATTAAGATTTAATGATTCAGCTATATTAGATGAATTTGATAAGTTTTGTGATCAGGAAGAATATAAAGATAAAAAAGAAGGTAAAGATTATTTAACTAAAATATTAAAGCAAAATGGGTGAGGATATAAAAAGTGTTTTAAAGAAAATTGATAATAAGTTCGGTAAAGACGCTATAAGTAAGGTCATGAAAGGAGTTGAGTTTACTGATTCTGGTTGTATGAGTTTAAATATAGCTTTAGGTGGAGGATATGCTAAAGGACGTATTATTGAACTTATGGGATGGGAGTCTTCAGGTAAAACTACCTTAGCCCTTCATGCAGTAGCTGAAATTCAAAAAACAGGCAAAAAAGTAGCATATATAGATACTGAACATAGCTTAGATTTATTTTATGCTGAATCTTTAGGTGTGGATGTAGATATAGAAGGTGATAACCCTAATTTCTTTTTATCTCAACCTGATAATGGAGAACAGGCTTTAGGTATTGCTAGAGAATTTTGTGAGTGTGAAGATATAGGTGCAGTGGTGATTGATAGCGTAGCTGCATTGGTACCTAAAGCCCAAATTCAAGGTGAAGTAGGTGATCAAAAAATAGGACTAATAGCTAGATTAATGTCTACATGGACACCTGCATTAGCAACAGCAATTACAAAAAATAATGTAACTGTTATATTTATTTCTCAATATAGAGAGAAGATAGGACAGCTTTTCGGAAATCCAGTTACGACCACTGGAGGTAATGCACTTAAATTTTACGCTTCTCAAAGAGTAGAGGTAGCTAGAATAGGTCAAAATAAAGATGGGGAAGAAGTTATTAGTCATAGAACTAGGGCTAAAGTTATAAAAAATAAAGTAGCGCCTCCATTTGGAAAAGCTGAATTTGATATTGAATTTGGGGTAGGAATTTCTAAAGAAGGTGATTTATTAGACGTAGCTACGGAATTAGATATTGTCCATAAAGCAGGAAGCTGGTTTAGTTTTGGAGAAACTAAATTATGTCAAGGTAGGGATAAGGTCATTGCATTGATGAGAGATAATCCAGAGCTTTGCGAAGAAATTTTAAATAAGGTTAAACAAGAAATCGGTTAATATTATGTGGATTCCTATTTGTTTAAAGCTACAAAATTTTAGGTCCTTTGTTGATCAGGAATATAATTTTCATCAAGGAGAATCTTACTTGATTCAAGGTACAAATAATTTTGATGAAGGTGCAGTGTCTAATGGTTCCGGTAAAAGTTCTTTAAGAGAAGCTTTATGTTATTGCATAGGGCTTCCTACTTATTCTGAAAGAGATTCAGATTTGATTAATAACGATGCTAATTACTGTGAAGTATCATTTTCAGCTAAAAACTCTATTACTAATCAAAAATTAGAGATAATTAGAAAGACTCCTTTAAAAGGTAGTAGTTCTGTAATTATCCTTATTAATGATGAAGATCAAAAAGACAAAGCTGCAACTACTCTTGATAAAAATAAATTAATTTTTGAAATATTGGGGGTATCTAAAGAGGACCTTCAAAATCATTATATCATTTCTAAAGAAAAATTTGTAAGCTTTTTTAAAGGAACTGATAATGATAAGAAGAATCTAATAGCTAGATTAAGCAATACTGATAAAATCAATGGAGTAAGTGATTTGGTTAATGTAGATGTGGACAAGATATCTCAAAAAATTAGGGCTAAAGAAAATGAGCTAAATCAACTTATCGGAAGACAGGAATTATTAAAATCTGATTTAGAAGAAGAAAAAAGAAAAGATTTTGCTGCTATAAAAACTGAAGCTATTAGTAAGTTGGAAAAATCTGTTACTGTATATGAGTTAGGGATCCTAGAAGAGCATAAACTTATTGATATACATAAGAAAACTGTTAGTGATAAGAACATTGAAATAAAAGAAGGTGAAGCTAAACTTACAGTCTTATCAGATCAAAGGAAAGCTTTAGGAAAGGTTGATTATAAAAAGGAAATTTCCGATATTGAAGATAGTAAGTTAAAACTATCTAATCAAAGAAATAATATTGACAAGACCATTCAAACTATTCAATCTGAAATATCTGAGTGTAATATTTTTAAATCCGAAGTTGAAGTAGCTATAGGTGGTGCAATTAAATGTCCTAAATGTCTTCATGAGTTCAATCCTGGCCAAGAAATGGATATTGAGCAAGCTAGATTAACTTTGCCTGCTATTGAAGAACAAATTGTAGAATTAGAAAACAATATCACTTCTAAAAAAGAAGAAATTAATGTTTTAAGATCTCAGAATAATACCTTTCAAGAGAAAATAGAGGGTTTTGAAAGTAAAATTAGGTTATTCAGACAAAATGTAACCAAAATCGAAGAATCTATAAATTCTGAAAACATCTCTATATCTAAAATTAAAGCCAAGATTAAATCTTTATGTTATGATCAACAAACTTCTTTAGATAAGATTCAAGCTCATGAGAATAGAATAATTGATTTACAACAAGAAATTAAATCAATTAGGGAGCAAGAAATTAAATCTAAAGAAACGGAGATACAAGGTAAGATTAATAACACTGAGCTTGAAATTGAAGCTAAATCAAATGAAATAAATGTCCTTACAGCTGAAATGAAAGATGTAGATAATTGGAACACTCGTTTTACTAAATTTAAGAGTCATTTAGCTAATAAATCTCTTTCAACAATAGAAGGGTACACTAATATGTATATTCAAAAAATGAGGTCTAATTTAGGGTTAAAATTAGAGGGGTTTAAGATTAATAAGGATGGGTCTATTAAAGAAAAAATTACTCCTATTATTCTTAGAGATGGTCAAATAGAAGGTTCTGGAAGTTATAAGAAGTATTCTGGAGGAGAAAGAGGAAAAATTGACTTTTCTATAATTTTAGCTCTTCAAAATCTTATCAACAATTCTTGTGAAACCGGAGGATTAGATTTATTGTGGACAGATGAAATAACCGAAGGAATAGATTCTAAAGGCGTAGAAAGTATTGTAGAATCAGTTAGTGATATAGGAAGGACTTGTTTGATTACTTCTCATGTAACTCATGAAAAAGGTTATGATAAAATTCTTTCTATAGTTAAAGAAAATAAAATAAGTAAAATCGTAAATTAGTTATTATGGAATATATTACTATAAATTGGGAGTGTGAAAAATGTACTTCAGACATAGAGGTAGAAATTTATAAAGATGATGTTGATATTTTTTTAGATGAAATGTTGGAAAAACATATTGCATCATTAAATGACAATAAGATTGAATTAAAAAGATTTATTTGTGATCTATTAGAAGTAAATTATCATACCCCTAATGAAAAGGTTTTAGAACTATTAAAAAATAAATTAAATGAATAAAATTAGAGTCGGTATAGATCCAGGAAAGGATGGTTTTGTAACTGTTTTGTATTCAGATAATACTATGGATCATTTTTCAATGCCATTAATAGGGACTGAATTAGATATAGGAATATTGAATCAAATAATTTGTGCTTTTTCAGACAATGATAGTATTCATGTTACTTTAGAAAGCGTACATGCAATTTTTGGATCTTCTGCAAAAGCCACTTTTAATTTTGGCTTTGTGGTAGGAGTTATTCAAGCTTTATTGATAGCTAATAAAATTCCTTTTACATTAGTTCAACCTAAGAAGTGGCAAAAAGAGATGTGGGAAGGAATCCCTATTCAGAAAAAAGAATCTTCAACAGGTAAAACTCAAGTTACTGATACTAAAAAAATGAGTTTATTAGCTGTAAAGAGACTGTTTCCTGAAGTAGATTTAAGAAAAAGTGAAAGAGCAAAGAAACCTCACGATGGTAAGGTAGATAGTATATTATTAGCTGAATATGGAAGGAGAAATTTTTAATGGCAAAGTTTAGGTGTAAAGATGAGAATTGTTTAGAGTTTGGGATAAAAAAGGAAATTATCTCATATAGAATTATTATAGATAATTTAGGTAAGAGATATGTTAATCCTGAAACGGGAGAAGTATTCTTATGTGAAGGATGTGGAAGAGTATTGCAATTTATAGAAGAAGAAAAGAAGGGATTTTGTACTAATTTTTCTACTTTTAATTCTAAATCTATGGCTGAAAAGCAAGATATCCTAAGAAAAAGAAACCGGGAGCATGATAAAAGAGACAATCAGCTTCATGAGAGAAAGCAAGCTCTGGATCGTGGTGAAACCAAGTATTAAGTTATTAATAATCATTTTAAATAAAACGGGAATATTTAATTTCCCGTTTTTTATTTGGATAATAAATATAAAGTTTATACTTTTATGATGTAGAATTTTAATAATTAAAACAAGATATTATGAAAAATAAGCACAATTTATTTGCAGTAGTGGAAAGAAATTCGAATAGGGCCGTTGCTTTAATTGAGTCTGGAATGGTGATTTTTGTAAAAAATTCATTAATTATTTTTGATATTTTACCAGTATCAAATACTGGAGTAACTTCACATAGATCTGACAAAGGTACAATTACATCTATGTCTATCTGGATAGATTCAAATGACGAACCAGTCTATTATATTATAACTGATTGGCCTGATACTATTTCAATTGGAGAAGCATATGAGATAATTGCAGATTAACTATCCATTACCCGGTGCTGAAATAAATGTCGGGTTTTGGTGGTAAAAAAATTAATAATTAAAAATTTAGCAAAATGAGTATAAGTACAAATGTTTACCTAGTAAAGCAACATGAAATTGAGCAATTTCAAATTGAAGTTATAAGAGCACTTAAAAAGGGGTTCGGGGAATTATTCATAGAAGATTCAGTTAATTTCAGGGATTGTAGAACAGATTTCCATAAAACAAATGACGAAATATTTATGAAATTAAGCTTTCACCTTGATTATGAAAATGAAGATTTTAGTAATAATAAGGAGTGCAGATCCATTTACATTTTTCATTATCCAAATGAAGAAATGAAGCGTAATTTTTATGGTCTTAATTTTAATTTATGGGGACATAGTAAAGAAATAGCAAACCATTTGGTTGATTATTTTGGTGGATATACCAATTACAATGATTGTAATTCAATTAAAATTGATTATTGCATCTCTCAAGTTCACTCTTTTTTAGGTGTAAGAAAATAATCCTCTAGTTTCCGCTAAATTCTGGCGGATTTCAGCCCTGTATCTTTCGAGTGCAGGGTTTTGAGCGGCAAAAAGAAGATTAATAATTAAAAGCAAAAACATGAATATACAAAACATTGAAAGTCAAATTAAGCTCATACAAATTGAGCTAGGTATTCTCCAAGAAAATAAAGCAGAACATAAAGTATGCTTATTCCCTAGTGGGAAAACTATTGGAATAACTGAGAAAAGACACTTATCTATTGAAGATAATCTTTATCCAAAAACATTCCCATTTACAGTAGCTAATAAAATTAGTAATAGGATTAAAGATGCTATGGGGGAATATCCAGATGTTGTAGAATTACAGCACTTCTATCAACAGAAATTAGAGCAGTTACAACAACAATTAATGTATTTTTAATAAAATAAATCATGAAAACTGAAGATATTAAAAAAGTATTAGAATTTGATGCACTTCAAGAAGCTGAAAATGCAACTGGCAAATCATACAAAGAAGATAAGGTAACTGAAAGATTAGGTGTTATTGCTCATATTCAAAATGGAAAAAGAAAAGAACAGATGTTAAAATCATTGGGCGATACAACATTTAGTAATACTGAGGAAAATTATATAAATATTGTGCATTCTATTGGTTTTGAATCTGTTTTAATTGAACTATTTATTAATGATGATGGTGTAGAAGAAAGGTTACATGTAATGTGGAACAAAGACTATTCTATATTATTAGTATTTGATACACATACATTTGATGATGATGGTAGCTTTGCTAAAGCAGGTAGGGAAGTTCTCCCTCCTAGCATCAATGGAGGTAATTTTTACTATAATTGGTCTCCTAATATTGACTGCAAGGATCATTGTACTAGTTCTGGTGGTTATGTTGGTAATGGTGATTTAAACGATACATATACAACATTATTCAATAAAGACTTTACGCCACATATTTTACCTGATGAATTAAGATCAGTTGAACCTTCCGTTGATTGGGATAACTACGATGAATACCATAAGTCATTTGACAATTGGTGTACTAAAGTAGATTCCTATATAGCCACAAATAAATTAGTTAAAATATGGAGTGGTAATCATGATTGCAGAGAAGCTATAAAATTTAACATAAGTCAATTAAATGAAAACGGTAACTTTCTAAAACAGTGGCAAAAATCTCCATTTTTGTGGTTATTAAACTATATGGACACTAAGGAAGATGGTTATGACCATAATAAAATAACAAAAGAAAGGCTTAATAAATTGCCAAAACATATTATTAAAGCTATTAATTATTAGAATATAAAGTAATGAAAACAAGGATATTAATACTTATACTATTGATAATATCAATTAGTTTAAATGCAACCAAACCCTCTTTTTACAGTCACCAAAACACTGTTAAAAAAGAGAAGTGGATTAAATTAGGAATGTATATCAGCTCATCTATTCTCATCGGAGTAGGAAATGGGCTAATGGACAAGGGGTATGATTTAGAAGGAGGATTAGTTAGTATAATAGGTGTAGGAGTATTCTTTCTTACTTCCTATGTAGTGGAAATAGATAAATCTGAATGGTTAACTGAATTAGCCGAATATGGGTTTATTTGTATTGGTACAAGTTCTTATGCTAGAAATTTGACTAGAGGTAAGCCTTTGAATTATGGAGGTACTAATCCTTTTTCTAATCAAGGAATTAAACAAGGGACTGATTTTTGGCCTGTAGCAAGAGGGGTCTTTTTAGGAATTGGAATAAAGATTAATTTTACAGATTTTAGATAGTCACTAACGGTTTGGCTATGAACTGAAAGCCGAACCACAAAAGATAATTAAAAGCACAAACCAAACAGAGGCTTTTTGTTTGCAGCCTTTGTTATAAAACGTTTTTATTATGAATACAGAAATATTGAAAAAATACATTATGAGCCACCACAATTGGGAATATATTGATGTTGATTACTTTAATGTAGATGGTGCTAATTGTGAGGTAAAATTTTACACAGATGGAAGTCACTATTACAGCGAAACTATTAACATTAATATATGGGATATGGTGATGTTCTTAAATGTTTTATAACGAATAGGGCTATGTGGCGTGGCTTTTCGCCATGACATATAGGACGTGTTGGCATCTGTATTTTTTTATTTTTTAGGGAGGGATTTTTTTATTTTAAAATAAATAGCAAATAGCTTGCACATGTAATACGAATGATATATATTTGTAGAGAACAATTAAAGATAAATAAAATGAAAGAATTTAGCCGTAACAACTTAACAATTGTTTTCTACAAGAAAGAAAACGACCAAAAGTTTTCATTTTTAATTAAAGATGAAGAACAGTTAACAAAACAACTACTTGCAACTGTAAAAACTAAGCGAGTAAAAGAAGATAAAATCAAATATGCAGTCAATGGTATATTTGATTTAATTGAAAATAATTTATTAACAACTAAAAATTTAGAACAAATGGGAAATTCAAATCCAATTATCGAGCTTGCCGAGCTTGTTCAAAAACAATACGGCAAAAACATTGAAACAAGAGTTTTAGGGAAAACAGGAGCTGACCACATGCCAACTGTAAGCGTTGAAATTGAATTGCCAGACGGCAGAACTTTTGAAGCATCAGGAACAAATAAGCGAATAGCGAAGCAAAAAGCTGCTGAAAAAGCATTGGCAGAATTTTAATATTAAATAATAATTTTAAGCCCGTATAGTTTAGACTTACGGGCTTTTGTTGGTAAAAGACTTTATATTATGGCAAAGATACAATTACCAATAAGGATTGAGCAAGTCGATTTAAACACTTTAAAAGAACTTGCAGAACAAGACAACCGACCATTAAGCAACTATGTTGATACCGTGTTTAAAACCCATATTGCTTTGAAAAAGCAAAAGAGCGCAGGCAAAAAATAATAAAATATTGTGCCTAACTATTATATATACGAACTCACTACTAACTAAATAACAATCAATATGCAACATGACAAAATTTTAAAGATTTACATTCAAAAGTTAAAATATTTTAAATATGCTGAACGTACTATTGAAATGTATTCTCATTATGTAGAGAAATTCTTCATTCATGTTGATAAATATCCACAACATATAGTTAGTAGTGATTATTCTAATTATTTGCTTAATTATAATTTTACATCAACCTCACAGCAAAACCAAATAATAAACTCTATCAAATTCCTTTATGATAAGGTGCTATGTAAAAAATACAATAAAATTGACTTCACACGACCTCGTAAAGAAAAACATCTTCCAAGGACAATTGATCAAGAACTAGTGATCGAAAAACTTTCTAAAATAAAAAACTTGAAACACAAAGCAATCCTAACTTTAGCTTTTTCTTCTGCTTTGAGGGTTTCTGAAATTATTAATTTAAAAATAGATGATATTGACTCTAAAAGAATGTTGATTTTAATCAGGCAATCAAAAGGTAATAAAGATAGGTACGTCCCTACAACTGAGTATGTCGTAAAATTATTGAGAGAATATTATAAGAAATATAAACCAATTGAATACCTTTTTAATGGAGATAATAACCTCAAATATTCTTATACATCTTGCAGAAATATCTATAAAAAGTACATTGACACTAATACTTCATTTCATTCACTCCGCCACGTAGGTGCTTCATCAATGCTTGAAAATGGTACTGATTTAAGGTTAATACAGCAGGTTTTAGGCATAATTCAGTTAAGACTACCCAAATATATACCCACATAAGTAATAAGCAATTAAATAACGTTAAATTAGCTATTTAAACCATAATAATATGAACAAACAACAAGTACAATTAATAGAATCTCTAGTAGAAGAAGGATACAACATAGTATCCATTCACAATCCTATAGATAAAGAGATATCAAGTATCTTTGTATTCCAAGAATTCAGGGAAGCAACACAGCAAACTAATTATCATTCTATGAGTGCATTTAAAGAAATAACACACATTATAGATGATAACAGTAGTTATACTAATGTTCCTGGACAATTAAGAACAATAGTTACTACTATTGAAAATACTAAGGCTATAATGACTACTAGAAAGTGGAGTAGTGATTTTTCCTGGATATGGTGGTAGTCATTCGATAAGAATTATTAAATGGGAATTTATCAAAAGTTCCCTTTTTTATTTGCATATTAAATATAAAGTTTATATTTTCGTAGGAAATAAATAAATTTTAAAAATATGGAAATATTTAAGCCGGGCAATGTCTTAAAATCAAACATGAGGACTAAAGGATACCCTTTATTTGTAATGGTGTTACCAGAAAATAATACTTCATGTATTCAATTTAATGGAGTGGTACTTAAAGATTATATAAAAGAAGAAATGCCAGGTACTGTATGCAATACATGGAATAAAACTTGCTTTACATTGTCTAATTGGAAGGAATTTAAAAATTTTATATAAAGGTTATGAAACAAGATGAAGATTATATCAAACAATTAATGAATCCTTCTTTTAAATTATTTTACCCGCCTACTTCTAAGCAAAAATGTGCAGTTAAAGTAGTTTCAACAGGAGAGCATTGTCCTGAAATTGGGATACATCAAATAGATGATACTGATAATTATTTATGTGGCAAATGTCATGATAATTGGATACAATCTAATAATAACACATCTATTAAAAAATATGTATAATTATGAAATACAAAATATATGAAATGGTAAAACCAGATCATTTGCAAAAGACTGAGTTTGATGGATACCATATAAAAACAACAGAAAGAGTTATTTTAGAATTACCTGACTATAATTCTGGTTTAGATGGTGATTATACTAGTTTGGAAGAAGCAAATCAAGCAATAATTGATAACAAAGAAAATATTAAGTGTAAAGACTTATGTATATTGCCAGTAGCAAGCGTTAATTGGGATGGTGAAATAGAATAAGCTAATATTAAAAGTAATGGATACATCAAAAGAATACATAAAAATGTGCAAAGAAGCACAAGAAATTCAAGAATTAAGGAAAGATGGATGTGAATGGAGTGACTTTTACATTTACTCTGTGTGTGAATCATTATTGTTTGTTGATGATATAAGTGCGAGAGTAGAAGTTGTTGATATAAAGAGTGTCCACACCCCTTTAATGAGGGGTTATTTTGTTTGGCTCCCACGTCAAGATCAGCTCCAGGAAATTGGTATAAAAGAGTATTGTGATGAACATGACTTGGTACCTGAATTTATAACTTTCTTTGAAAAATTAAATTTAAAATATGGATTTTCTTTTTGTTTTGGGAATGAATGGGATTCTTTAGAAAAAGTGTGGTTGTCATTCATAATAGAAAATTTATATAACAAAACTTGGAATTTTAAAGATCAAAAATGGGAAGAGATAGAATAAAAAAGTTACAAATTTTAGGAATGATAGTAGTACTAAGCTCTATGGCTTTAGCTTGGATTTTCTTTAGTTGGAAATTGACTTTAGTATTGATGCTTGTTTTATGGGGGAATAATATGGAGCAAAGCTGCAAGATAGGATTGAATAAGGATAATAAAATAAATTTAAATTAAATGATATTAGTTATATTAGAAAGCCCATATGCTGGCGATATAGATAGAAATATAAAATATGCTAGAATGTGTGTAAGAGATAGTTTAAGTAGGGGCGAAGCTCCAATAGCAAGTCATTTGCTCTATACGCAAGAGGGAATATTAAAGGATGAAACACCAGAAGAAAGACAGTGGGGAATAGATGCAGGACTTGCGTGGAAAATAGTTGCTGAAAAACATGTATTTTATATTGATTACGGAATGAGTAACGGTATGGAGTACGCTAAAAAATATGCAATAGAAAGTAATATTAAAATTGAATTTAGAAAAATATTGTAGCATGAAATACATGGGAAGTAAGAATAGGATTGCAAAGCATATTTTACCAATAATGCTAAAATATAGAATTGAAGGAATGGCTTGGGTTGAGCCAATGGTAGGTGGTGCTAATATGATTGATAAGGTAGAGGGGAAAAGAATTGGTGCAGATATTAATAAATACCTTATTGACTTTTGGAACGCATTAAAAAGCGGATGGACACCACCAATACACACTACAAAAGAGGAGTATTACAGCATTAAGGAAAATAAAGAAAACGATACTAAAATGACATTATGGGCTGGAATTTGTTGCAGTTATGGGGGTAAATGGTTTGGTGGTTGGATTAACGACTATAAAGAAAATAGAAGGCTACAAAACGGAAGATTGCCGAACCACCAAACAGAAAGCAGAAATGGAGTAATGAAGCAGCTACCTAAAATTAAGGATGTTGAATTTATACATTGCAACTATCAAGATTTAGAGATACCACCAAACAGTCTGATTTATTGTGATCCACCATATGAAGGAACAACTAAATATAAAAATGATTTTGATCATGCTGAGTTTTGGCAATGGTGTAGAGATAAGGCAAATGAAGGACATATTGTTTTTATAAGTGAATACAATGCACCTGACGATTTTAAGTGTGTAAAGATTATAAAATCAAATACACAACTTGGTAACGGTTGCAATACAGGAAACCAAGAAAAAATTGAAAAGCTTTTTACCCCAATTATTTCATAAAATAGTAAATTAAATCATACAATTATGTCAAATTCAAGTAGCTCCAGTGAAGGAGTAGGTTTATTAGGAGTACTAGGAATAGTTTTCGTAGTATTAAAATTAGTTGGAACAATAGATTGGTCCTGGTGGTGGGTGACACTTCCTTTCTGGGGAGGAATAGCTATTTTAATTTTAGGACTTCTTATATGGTTAATCTTTAAGACAATAGCTAAATTTCTAAATTAAAAATAAATATTAAAAAGATTGCATATGTAATACAAATGATATATCTTTGTAAAGAATAATAAAATTAAAAAACATGACAGAGTTATTTGAATTACAATTTGTAGATGGAACAAAGCTTATTGCCATAGAACAGAACAACAATGCAGTTTATACTACTGTAGGTGGTGGGCTAAGTAATGTGTTTAAAACTGAATTTAACAAAATGAAATACCGATATATTTGTGCTTTTGCATATAAAATGAGTAATGAAAGCGAATATGTGTGTGGATATAAAGATTTAGTTGAACTAAATAGTAATAAATTAGAACAAAAATTGTTAAATAAAAATAATGACAAGAACTCAAAAAATATACGGATTTAGACTTGGAACGCCACTAACTAAATGGCGTGACAGGTTCGGAAATGGAGGCTTTAGAGTTATTGAACTAATACCTTTACACTATTGCAATGGACTTATGGCGATAGCTGACAATGGTGACTTTTATACTCGAAAACCTTTTAACGCAAAAGACATAAAATATTTATTATGAAAATACAACTACCAGTAAGGATTGAGCAAGAAGATTTAAACACCTTAAAAAAACTTGCAAAGGTTGAAAATAGGAGTCTGAGTAACTATGTTGATACGGTATTAAAAAACCATATTGATTTGAAAAGTAAAGACAATAATAAAAACTAACAATAACGATTATGGGTAAAATAACTATTGAAAATTATAGAGGTTTTGATATTAAGTTTGACACAAACTACGGTAAATTTCAATGTATCCTCAATGATGAGAATGAAAAAGAAAGCAAATCTTTCTTTGCTGTAAAAAAGTTTGTTGATGATTATAAAAAAAGAACCAAGACTTTAACCCTTTTTGGATTGAGAGTATACCAGTAAAAGGATATAGTAAATATGAAAAATTAAAGGTGATTGGGCTTAGAAAAGATAATAAGTTTGTAGCAGAACGGGAAGATGGTGAAAAGAAACAAATTAGTGAATATGATTTGAATAATTACATGATAGTAAAGTCTGAAAACAAAGAACAATTACAAAAACTTGAGGATTTGGATAATGAATTTAAAATACATAGGGAATTTTATATTAAAAATAAAAAAGATACTATTAATAAGCTAGATATTGTTGATTTAAAACAATATAAGGAAGATAATTTTTAAATTAAGTTAATTTTTAGTATTTTTACATCACTTCGTTAGGGAGGGAACTAGGTAGCTCCTTTTCTTGTAAGCTATGCCCTTATAAGATACCTCCCGTAAGAAGTTTGATTTGGCTTAGAAATTAAATTTATCATATATGGAATACAGAGAAATTTACCAAAATACCCTTAATATTAAGATTCCTAAGAATTTTGATATTCATCATTTAGATTTTAATAAAGAAAATAATTCAATTGAAAATTTATTGATGCTGCCTAATCATGTACATAATAGGTATCATTCAATTTTAAGATTTATCCGTGATCAGGAAATTGACATACATATTTCATCAATAAATATGTCTGGAAATGATGCTAATGAACTTTTGTATCATAATTTTTCTGATTTCATAAAAATACAAAGGGAGTGTAATAAGTGGATGGATTTTAAGCAATATTTATTAAATAATCTTCCAAATATACACAACATAAATTTAGATAACTGATATGGCTGTATTTAAAAAACATGTAAAAGTTAACTTCAGTATAATAAGTAATGAAGTTATAAATGATAATAGATTGTCATGGAAGGCTAGAGGAATATTAATTTATTTATTATCTAAACCTGAAATATGGGAAGCTTCTTTTAAAAATTTGAATAGTAGTTCTGATAAAGATGGTGTTGACTCTATTAAATCAGCATTTAAAGAATTAAGGGAATTAGGCTATGTAAAACTTTATAGGGGTATGAGAGAATATAGGGGAAAGTTAAAATTAGGAACATACTATGATGTTTTTGGCGAACCTCAATGAATACAATATCGCCATAGGGGATTTTTACCATGGTGGTGATTTACCATAGTGGATTTTATGCCCTATATAATAAGAACTGAAAATAAATTAATAACTAATATTTATTTACTAAAGTAAATAAACTTAGAAATAAAGAAGGGCGCAAGCGCCTTTTTTGAACATCCTACGGATAAAAATAAAAAAAAATCATGCAAGAAATAATCACAACTCAAGGTCAAATTCTCCTAATATTTTTTTTAGGAATTCTTTCCCTATTAGGAGCAATTATAATTGTTGATATATTCACAAGAAAAGAAAAAGTATGTCCTATTTGTGGAAACAAAAACATTGATAAAATAAAAATTCCTTTTATTAAAAATAAATATTGGTGTAGGCAATGTAGAATTACATTCCTAAAATAACTTAGAAGCATATTTTTAGAATCTCTAATAAACTTTTATAGTATAACTGGTACATTATATCAAAATTACAAATTAAGTCCTTAAACCATGCCTAAAATAATAATTTATACAGATGGTAGTGCAAATGTAAAAGAAGGACATCCTTGCTATAGATTAGGAGGAATTGGTGTGGTATTTACTATAGATGGAGAAGTAAAGAAAAAGATAAGTAAAGGTTACTCCTCTACTAAAACCGGAAGAATGGAGTTAATGGCCGTAATTACTGCTTTAACTATTTTAAGTAAAAGTATGTCTGCTATTATTTACAGTGATAGCATATATGTGGTTGATTGCTTTAAAAAGAATTGGCTATCTAATTGGGAAAGACAATTATGGCCGGACAGATTGAAAAATATAGATTTATTAAAAAGACTTTATGAAGAACATAAAAAGTTCAAACCTGGATTTATTCAATTTAGACATGTAAAAGGTCATAGTGGAGTTGAGATGAACGAACTGGCTGATAAATTAGCCAATTATAAGCAGTTTAAAGAGTATACTCATGATTCTGATGAAATACTAAAGGAATCAGTTAAAATAGTGCCAGAATCACTTATAATCTATCGTAAAGACATAACAACTGAAGGTATGGTAGAAGAGTGGTTAGAAAAGAACCCGGAAACGGTTAAAAGATGGAAAGAAAATAAGAAAAAGAGATCAGAACCAATAAATAAAGATAAAGTAGATAATTTACCTTTTTAAAATTATAAACAATATGAGAACCCCTAAGTTTTTTGTTGCTCTACCAAACAAAGGTAAGGTGACTATGTTAAGAGCAGATGGTATCGAAGAAATAAGAAGTAAGATGCCTCCTGTAGAAGATATTTTATTCAATTTAATTACTCAAAAGAAAAGGCAGGCAGCAGGATACCCTTATTTACCTATTAGGGTGAATGTAACTGAACAGGAGTTTAAACAAATTGAAATAGCTATTAATAAAAAACAAAGACACAAATTTATCCGTAAGGATATTGATATTATCAACGATAATAAATACGATACCCCTTTAGTCCAATTTGTTCAAAATTGATTCCTATGAATTATAAGAGTAATTTATTAAAAATGACTGACGAAATGTGTAGTAAGTTAAGTATTTCTTATAGTCAAAGAGAAGTAGTTTCTACTTATATTAACATGAGCTTTGCAATGGGATTTGATTATTATCCAAAATATCTAAATCTAAAAAAGAATAAGCCAGTAACTATGTTAAATAAATATGGAGAAAAATTGTGTGATTTTGAATCAGCAACAGTCGCTTCATATAAAACAGGCATACCCCGAACATCAATTAGAAGAGTTCTTAAGGGCAAACAAAATAATGTTAGAGGTAAAATTTTTAGATTTACTAATAAAGTTGAATTGATATAAATTTAAGAATAATGGTTTTAACAATATAATTTTTGAAATCATGAATGAGCAAAAGATGATTGGCTTATTAAATAAAACTAGACATCAGCCATATCATTACAAAGGGATTAAGAGAGAGATTTTAAATTTATTTAGTGATGTTAAATGTCCTGACTTAACAGATGTATGGAATTTAGCCGAGGAACTTAGCAGGAAAGAGCAAATAACCATATATGATATGAATAATATTTGGAAAGCACTAAATGAAATGGTTAAAGATGGCGAATGTATCCTAGCTGACTTTGAATAGGGATGCAGTTAACGGTTTGTGTAAGAACTGTTGCGCCTTATAAATATTAAATAACCTTTAAAATAAAGACAAAATGAATAGATTAAAACGAATTTACAGCAAGATAAAGCAATGGTTTTTACACATTGTTATAGGGCGTTTTAGGTACAATTACAGGTATTATTCGCCTTTTGGAGAGTATTGGAGAGCGTGCAGACTTTGGTTTGGATTTATGCCTATAACTTATATAGAAAGAGCAGACTTTGATATGTACGACACAACGCAAATAGAAAACTACGTAAAAGAGTTAAATGCCCTATAACGAATTGTTGTATGAAACGTAGCGACAAGAACGCACCAAAGTTGATTAAAAGAACGAATGTGAAAAATTAAAAAAATAGGGATGGCTTTTTATGAAATATATGGGAAGTAAAAACAGAATTGCAAAAGAAATATTACCAATAATACTAAAAGATAGACAACCCGAACAATGGTATGTTGAAACGATGTGTGGAGGTAGTAATTTGATTGATAAAGTAGAAGGCAATAGAATGGCTAATGATATAAACTATTACCTAATTGAACTTAGCAAGGCTTTACAAGATGGATGGCTGCCGCCTAAAATTGTGCCTGAATTTTTTTTTAATGCAATAAAAGAAAAGCCAGAAGATTACAAGCCTTGTATGGTTGGGTATGTAGGTTCTCAATTAACCTATGGAGCTATGTGGATGGGTAGCTACAGAAGAGACAATGAGGGTAAAAGAGACTATGCGGCAGAAGCATACAATAATGTTGCAAAACAAGCACCAAAACTAAAAGGTATTGTGTATTCGAATTTAGAATATTGGAAAATGGATATACCACCTAACAGTATTATATATTGCGACCCCCCATACAAAGGGACGGCAAAATACAAAGCGAACGATACGGAGTTTGATTATGAAATGTTTTACCATTGGTGTAGAAATATGGCTAAACAAGGACATACTGTTTATGTGAGCGAATACCAAATGCCTGATGACTTTGAATGTATTTGGCAGAAAGATATATGCAGTAGCTTAGGGAAGAATACTGGAGCAAAGAAGGGAACTGAAAAGCTTTTTACCCCAATGGTTTTGTAAAAACCAAAAGGAGTGGGGGCTTTTTAATTTTTGACCCAACAGCACAAATGCTGATTAAATGAACAAACCTAGCTATGTTTTATACAACGTGTTAGCTTTCGTTTTAATGAAAGCTAACTATTATATATAGAAATGTAACCTTAACCGAATAATCCCCAACATGAAACATGATAAAATTTTAAAGATTTACATTCAAAAGTTAAAATATTATGAGAACATTAATGGAAATATACTCTAAATGTGACAAAGAAGATATTCCGATTGTAGGAAATTGGATGAAAAAATTTAAAGCTATCATAGCTAAAGGTTATTATTCTAATTATAGGATAATGGCTAATTTTAACGATAAATTCTATTTAGTAATCACAAATAAACGTATAAATACTGATATCCTAACAGTTCTTCCTTACCTGGAGCAGGCTCTAAGGAAGTATTACAGGAAATGTGACGTATATATTGAGAACAATAAAATAGTCATTGATAATCAAGGTTCTTAAATTATTTTAAATATTTACTTTGTATTTAAAAAGTATTTACTATATTTGTAGAGAGTTTATTTATTAATACTAAAAATAATAAAATTATGTCAGAAGAAAAGATTGAATTAAAAGGTGCTTTTATTGGTTCTTTAAAGAGAAATAATAAGCAAATCAGAGATGATAGGGCGTCTGCAATTGAGGATGTGGCGCAATTGAAATATAAAAGGAAGGTTGAAGATATTCAGATGAGCATTAGAGACATGAAAAGAGAGCAGGATAATATGCTTGATTTGTCTCCAACAAATGCTCAAAGCCTTATTATTGCAAGTGATTTTGATGCTGATTCTTATATTGATAAAGATCTGGATCTTGGTGTAAAAATAAGGAACGAGGAAATTAGACTAGAAATAGCTACAAAAAGATATAACTTTTTATTTGGAGGAAGCAAGTAATGGGAGGTGGATCATATTCAGTCGAAAACAGAAGTGATAGAGCTGTATCTATGGGATACAATACAAAATCTACACATGAAATTTTTACTCAACGTTCTATAAATAGCGCTATGAGTCCTTATGGTATTTCTATACGAGAATCTAGGGATTCTGAAGAGCATCAAAATACTATGGCTGTAATAATAGCATTAGATGTAACTGGGTCTATGGGATCAACTCCTCATCATATAGTAAAGGATGGATTGCCTAATATAATGGGTACGATAATTCAAAAAGGGTTGCCTGATCCACAATTATTGTTTCTTGCTATTGGAGACCATGAGTGTGATAATTCACCTTTGCAAGTTGGGCAATTTGAGTCTAGTGACGAACTTCTTGATAAGTGGTTGACAGACGTGTATCTTGAAGGTGGTGGTGGAGCAAATGATGGGGAAAGTTATTTACTTGCATGGTATTTTGCAGCATTTCACACGTCTATAGATTGCTTTGAGAAAAGAGGTGAAAAAGGATTTCTTTTTACAGTAGGAGATGAACCAACATTAAAAAATATGCCAAAGAGTACATTATTAGGAATAATGGGGAATGGTCAATATAGTGATCTAACAAGTGGGGAATTACTGGAAAAAGCTCAAGAAAAATATAATGTATATCATTTACATATAAAACAAACCAGAGCTGGAAGTATTCAAAAAACTATTGATGATTGGTACCAATTAATGGGAGATAATTTAATTGTAATTGATAGGCATGAAGATGTGTCTCAGAAAATAACTGATATAGTGTTGAAACACAAAACAGTTATTAATGAAGAAAAAGGCTTAGAAGAAAATAAATCTAAAACAGAAATAATTGGATAGTAAGGCCGTAATAGGATTAGGATTTGGGGATGAAGGTAAGGGTATAACAACTGATTACCTTTGTTCCAAATCTGAAAATCCTCTTGTTATTAGATATTCAGGAGGGCAACAAGCAGGACATACTGTTTATTTAAATGGTAAAAGTCACGTATTTTCTAATTTTGGATCAGGGTCTTTAAGAAATATTGATACGTATTGGACTAAATATTGTACAATCGAACCAATTGGGCTCATAAAAGAATTATCTGATTTAATAATTAAAGGAGCTAATCCGACTCTTATAGTCAATAAAGATGCTCCTATAACAACCCCTTATGACATTCTTTATAATCAAATGTATGATACAAAAAATGGAACATGTGGTGTTGGGGTTGGTTCGACAATAAAAAGACAAGAAAATTTTTATTCATTGACATTTTCTGATATTTTTATTCCACATGTTTTATCAATGAAATTAAATGCAATCAAGCAATATTATAATTTTAATAAAGATGTTATGTTGTTTGATTTTATAGAATCAATAGAAGCAATTAAGGTGTGTGATAAAATAAAATTATCAAGTGAAATACCTAAAGGGTATTCTGATTATATATTTGAAGGGTCTCAAGGATTATTATTAGATCAAAATATTGGTTTTTTTCCCTAATGTAACAAGGTCTAATACAGGGACAAAAAATATAAAATCTTTAGGATATAGTCCAGAATTATATTTAATTACTAGAGCATATCAAACAAGGCATGGGAATGGTCCTATGACAAATGAAAACATACCTAATAATATTGAATTAAGTTCATATGAAACAAATATAACTAATAAGTATCAAGGCGAATTTAGAGTTTCATTGTTGGATTTAGATTTGATTTTATATGGAATTAGTAAAGATGAATATATAAATAAAACAAGTAATAAAATTCTTGTGATTACCTGTTTAGATCAAATTGAAAATGAATTTAGGTTTACATACAAAGGTAAAATTGTGTATTGTGACAATGAGGATGATTTTATTTTAAAGATTAAAAAAATATTAGATATAGATAATGTAATTATAAGTAAAAGTCCTTATTCTGAAAAAATGAAATGTTATGAGTAAAACTAAAAAAGTAACAATAAGCTTAACACCTGAGCAACAAGAAAAAGCTCGTAATTTAAGTTTTAATTTATTCGGTAAATATAATATATCAGGGTATATAGGGCACTTAATACAAATTGCTTTTGAAAAAAATAAAAAATAATCTTTATAATTATGACAAGTTATTATATTGAAGTAAAAGAAAAAGGTGTAAGTAAAGTTGTACCTCATAATGTAGAAACTAAAGCTTATAGATTTTTGGAAAGACCGAAAGCTAAAAAATTTTTAAGTGATTTGCAGAAAAATAATATAGGAACTGAATTTAGATTGGTAAAGGAAACTTTAACTGTGATTAGGAGTGAATGGGAAGTATGCTCGAAAGAGTAGTAAATGTTTATGTAATGAAAATAATTTTAGTAACTGTAAAAGGGTTCAATCAAATTATAGCAAATGGCTGTGAAATTGAATGCGAAATGGGAGAAAGTCCTGATAGAGCAGCAGAAGCATTCGCTTTTGATATGTTCTACATGGGACAGTACCCGGTTAAGAAAACAAGAGAAGAATTTAATAAAAATATAAGTTATGAATGGACTTGGTAGTATGAATGATGATCCTATAATGAGAACAGTTACTATGAATAAGTTGCTATTGGATAGGATTAAATTTAATAGTGAGACTCGAGTTAGTAAATATGCAGTTAATGGCATATGTATGGAGGATGAAGTAACTTATCAATTAATATCTTATATAGCAGGACTTGAAAAGAGAAGAGAATATTCTACTTCTTTTGAATTTCCTAAAAATTGGTGGGAACATATTAAGCAGAATTTAATGCCTAAATGGTATATTAAAATATTCCCTGTTAAAATGGAAAAGGCTACAAAGACAACTGTATTTGATCATAAAGCAATATTTCCTGAAATAGATATTAGTTTATTAGGTAAATATGAGATTGTTTATTTAGCTGAAGAAAATGAATTATGAAGGTAGAAGAAAAATTAATTTGTAATTACATGGCAGATTTCTTTAATAGAAATTTTAGTAAAATTAAATACGATCTAGCTGATTCAAATTTGCCAACACAAAAAGATAGATTTGTAGATTTATTGCGAAAAAAATCCTCAAGATGCCATATGGTCCCTGGATGAATTAGCAAATTGGGGGATGGACAAAACTTATTTAAAAGAGTTATATGTAGAATTGCTTGATGATTCTAGTTTTAGGGTTTTGAAAATTGATGATAAATATATAAAAGTGACTTATGACGATGAGTACATTTATCATTTTGACCTTACTGAACCAAAAAAGAAAACAGTTATCTACTTTGAATGATTTTAAATTTATATTTAAATTATGAAAAATAAAGATAAGATTGCTAAAATATGGAATGAGATTCAAGAGGAAATTAGTAGAGTAGAAGAAGAGGATTACTCTCTAATATCTGGATTGATAATTGAGCATGTACTTAACAGTGATGATCCTTGGAAAACTAAGGAAAAGATAAAAGAATTATTAATTATTGAAAGAAGGAAAATAAACAGCAAGTGCAATGAAATAGTGGAATCTAGACAAGAAGAATTAGAGGAGTTGGAAAGAAGGGAAGAGGCTAATTTAATTCCTTTGATTGATTATGGATATAAAGCATAGAAATGTGCTTTATTTTTTGATTTTAAAAATATAATGATTATATTTACATATTGTTTAATTAAAAGAAAATCACTATATTATGATTGATAATAAAGCAATTGATAGAATTGATAAAGAGGCTTGTGGAGCATATGTAGAAAGCATGTGCTTAATAGCTTTAGAGGTATTTAATCCTGGTAAAAGTGACTTTATAGATAAACTAAGTAATGAAGACCCTAAGATAATTTGTGATCTATTAGGATGGAAAGTTGATCAATCTAATTTAGATGTATTGGATAGCTATATTCAATTAGATGAAAATTTATCTAATTTATTTTTTGATTTAGGTAAAAGAGGTTTTGTAGGTAGAATATATACTCCAGAGTCTGGTCAATTTCAAACTAAGGATGATAAAATAAGGTCTTGCAGAATATTTAATAGTATTAGTCATATTGACTATGTGTACGCAGATAATCTGGAAGATTTTACAGAAAAGATCATTGAAACTGGAAAGAAGAATAGATTGAAGGATTTTAATGAAGAAAAAGCAGCAGGAAAAGTAATTGAAATAAATAATTAAGTTATGAATCTAAAAGAAATAAGTTTAGCATATTCTCTTGTGATTATGGCAGCTGGAGCAAATGAAGATGCTTACTCTGTACCAGAGAGGAAAAGGACAGATTCAACCAGATGTACTTTAAGTGAAGATGAAAAAGCTTATAAAAAAGGACTAAAGAAGTATATCCATAAAGGCGAAATTATATATTATTCGTCTAAGAAATCTTTACAAAAGAAAATAAGTAAAATAGATAAGTTATGATATTTATAGGTGAAAATCACGAAGGACAAGTTATAAGTATAATATCGGCAGCAGATGAGAAATCAGCTAACGCTTATTGGCAAGGTAAAGATCAACTTCCTTATAGGACTAGAATTTTTGATATAAGTAAAGATAGGGAAAATGAAAAATTAGGATTTGTAACACCTATTCTTAAAACAAAAGAAGTACAGTTGTGTCGTCCAGAGGATAGGTATATGGATAGAAAATTTGTTGTTGTTGATAATAGCTAGATTATGTCCTTTAAGATACCAATAGAAGTGCTCTATGAAGATGCTATGAAACGAATAGAGTCTTTAGCCGTTGAGTTAGATATAGCAAAAAGGGAGGTTCAGGAATTAAAAAAAGATAATTGTTAATTACAACAAATCATCTTTTGAAGATAAAATAATAAACAAAAAGGCTAGAATTGAAAATAGGAAACAGACTAATTTTATATCTATTTTAAGCCAGAATGAAAGGCTAAGACAGAAGAACAAGGCTTTAAGAAAAGATAATGAAGTTCTAATTATGAAATTGAATAAAATTAATCATGACTCCTAAGCAATTAAAAGAAAGCAATACAAGAACCTTGATCATAGTCTATCAACATAAGGCTAGATGTTTTTATACTGAGGATATGGCAGAAAAAGTTTATAAGGAATTGGAATATAGATTAGGTTCTGATAGATTATATGGGTTAAGATTAGAAACTTGGCATATGCAGCATGGAGAAGGATGTGAAACTTTTGATGAAGGGTGTTTGAAATTATTAAATCAAATAACATAAATATTATGAAAAAATCACTTAAAATAAATGTACCAGAAGGCTATGGAATTGATCAAGAGAATAGCACTTTTGAAGAAATAAAATTTAAGAAAAAGGAAACTAATTAGATGTTAATCCTTATGAGTAATACTGATCAAATATTAGGTAACTTCATTAAGTTAAAGAATTCCATACACCCTCTAACTGGTAAAAAACTATCTAAAAATAAACGGTTAAAGCCTTTATTTGATGTTATTTATAATAACAATTATGATCATAAATTTTCAAAGGAAGATCAATTATTAGCTAACAGATTAGTTGAAGAAATAATAAACGAATAATGAGCAATATAGACAATTATAAAAAATTAGAATTAAAAGAAGATAGCCATTTTGAGTTTTATATTGACCTGAATCATTGGGGAATTCAATTATCTTATGATTATCAAGAATGGGAGAAATTAAAGGATGAGGTTCAAATTAATGTATTATGCTTTAATGTATATTTTAGATGTTAACCCTTATAAATAGAAGATATGAAATACTTAGCATGGGACCCAGTGAATTGTGATCATGAACAATTTGACACAATAGAAGAGGCAAGATCTTATTTAGAAGAATGTTTTCTACATGATGGCGCTTATCATCCAGATATCACTTCGTTTGCGATATATGAATTAAAAGAAACAGTATCTTATGATGTAACTGATAGGAAAAGTGATTATAAGTACGAAAATGAAGAAGATATACCAGAAGGAGATAATGAGTCAGAATCCTAGCCTTATAGTAATGAATTTGATGAGCTATGGAAACATAAATTTGTAGAAGAATAACAATAATTCAAAACACAATAACCCTTATTTAAAATAAACAC
This sequence comes from Cryptosula pallasiana, assembly GCA_945261195.1. Taxonomy (NCBI): domain Eukaryota; kingdom Metazoa; phylum Bryozoa; class Gymnolaemata; order Cheilostomatida; family Cryptosulidae; genus Cryptosula; species Cryptosula pallasiana. The sequence continues at coordinate 29,877 of CALYOO010000147.1, forward strand.
CAAAAACTTAAATAACCATGAAAGAATTAATTTTAAGTGAATACGAAAAAGGAAATATTGTAGTTGCTGGAATAGATGGGCTTCAAGTGATGCCAATAAAAGAGTTTATAAAGCAACCTATAGAGAGTATTCTTTACGACTTAAATAGGAATGAGGCGGTTGTATTAACTTTTATACCAGACCCTAAATGGATCAATGATTATGCAGTAGCAAAAGTCATTGTTGAGCTTAAAAATAGAATTCACGAACTTGAAAAGGATAAAACTAAATGAAAACAAAACGGGTAATAATAAAATCAGAAAGTAATAATGGTGATTTGGCCAAGCAATATTTCTGGAAAGCTTCTAATCCAGGTATGGACGAATCATTGATAGTTTTAAAATATATTTTATCATCCAACATTGAATTATACGGTGATTATCTTGATATTGTAAAAGAATTTAATGGTAAATACTTATTCAGGCAGGTATTTTCTATTAAGCTATCAACTCTTAAAGAATCTATTAATTTGCTTAAAATTAAGTGATATGAAAATAAACAGACTATATACATTAAGTCAAATTATCGACAAATTAGAAAGCGGTGAAATTGATAATGGATGCGCTGATAGTGATATGTGCTTCATTATAGAGTATAATAATTTTCTTAAACAATCGCTAACTAAAGAAATGTTTGTAAATATTTTTGGTGAAATGCCTCAACAAGAAGATTTTATTGGAGATTCACTAGCATACAGTGAACAAATAGAACAGTGGATAGAAGTTCAAAATAAAGTTATATTTCCTGGATGGAAATTAAACTATCAAAGCGAGTATATGACGGAGTTTGTGAAAAATATTGGCTCATTAGAATATAAAATCAATTTTGCGCGAATTAGACATACATTCATATGGGACGATAATATTTCAGAAAACGTAGTTATCAAAAATTTAGATGACTTATCAAGAATATCTGAAGGTCAATTAGAAACTATAAACTTAGAGATATGAAAAGAGAGATAATTTTTAAAGGAATTCGAGAAGATATCGGAGAATGGGTTGAAGGTGACCTTTTAAATTGTAATAATGGTGATAAAAGAATACTTAAAGATCCGTCAGGCATTCCTGAAACTGATAAAGATGTTCTCAATTGGGTCGTAATTATAGAGACAGTATGTCAATTCACCGGATTAAAAGATAAAAATGGTGTTAAGATATTTGAAGGAGATAAAGTAACAGCAACTTGGTTTTACAAAACAAGAATGGGAGGTAATTTCATGGTATTAAGTGGGGTTGTTGAATTTAATAAAGGATGTTTTTCTTTAGTGGATTCAAAAGGCAATAGAACAGCTTTATATATGCTTTCAGATATAACTGTAAATGGAAATATTCACGATAAATAAGAATAAAGATGAATTGGACAAATTATAATCCTAAAAATAGAGAAAGTTATCCTTCAATACCAGGAAGATATCTAATCTATAGAGAAAAGTGTGACAAGATGTATTTTGAGTAGTGGAATGGTGTAGGGTGGTCAAGTAGTAATAATGATTGTTCTCATTGGCGCCTACCAGAAAAATCAAAAATTAAGATAAAGCTATGAAAGTTATTGAAATTACAGTATTAGCGATTGTATTATTTATAGTCATAAATATAGCTGTATTTTCAATATGTATGGGTGCAGGTATATTTAGTCTATCTTTTGATTATACAGTTGAATTATATAAGGATTTTGTAATAATAAAGATACATCAATTGATAATAGTAATTGTCTCATTAATGATATCAATAGCTTTAAATGATGATGATTTGTAGTTAAAATAAAAAGAAAATAATATGAAAACAATTGAAGTAACTGACGAAATGTATAGCGCCTTAATGGAACTTTCAAAAGAAATGACAACGCAAGATATGCGATGTACTGCAATGCCTCACATGTTTCAGGTTAGGACTAAAAAACAAGTAGCTGCCTATGATGGACAAGGAGAAGAAGTTTGGATTGACGAAGAAGGCACTGAGCTTGAAATACAGGAATATATATTTCAGCATATTTATGAAAATGATGAAAGTATAAACCACTTGGAAGATGAAGAGGCTAAAAAGATAGCCAAAGAGAAGGTTGATGAAATGGGTGACTGGGATTATGCGGAATATCTTGAAGAAAAATGTAGAGATAATTGGAGAAAAGTAAATGTAACCACTGATTATGATTATAAAAATACATTTTTTACTGCCAAGGGATGCGAAGAGCATATAAAGGCTAACCACTATCATTATAAAGAACCAGTATGTTACTTAAATCATGCATGGAGAAATCCAGAAATGGAATTAGTTTCAAAATTTTTATGTGAAATTAGTGGAGGTAAAATCCATAAATAATTGATTATGAATAAATTATATACAATTCTAGGATTAATAAAGCTTCCTAATTCAAAAAGACTAAATAAGAAGGGGTATGATAAAAATTAAAGAAGTAAAAGAGATTAGAGAACAATTTGTATGTACACTTTGTTAAATTTGGATATGTTGAATTGATGATAGTTAACATACATTATTTTTTACTATTTTGTAAGATTAATAACTTAAAGGGCACATAAATAAAAGAATGAAAAAATCTGAAAAAGTCCACATTCCTTCCGCTACAGACAAGGCGGCAGCCGTAGAATACAACGAAATAGTGGATCTTATTAATAATGACAAAGATAGGATGTGGGAATTGTCGGATGGCACGGCAACAGTAGATTTGATGGGGATAAAACACCATATTCTAAAGAAGATTGAGCACCTTGAGGAAGAAGAAAGAGAGAGGATTCTAGCTAAACATAAGTATTTCCAAAGCTTAAAGAATAGAATGGCCCCTATAAAGAGAAGGGTTTACGGAAGTGGAGAGAAGGGGGTATTAGTCTTAGAAGCTAGAAAGAGTGAACTATTGGAGTGGTTTGGTATGTATTATACACCGGAAGAAATACACAAGAAATTAGTGGAAGAGTCCGGTATAACGATGAATGTATCAGCAATAAGGAGATTCCAAAATAAGTACCGACTTGAAATAGAAAAATTGCAAAGTGAATACGATAAGAACTATGATACAGTAGGGGTAGCAAAGAAAAGAAGCAGATTAGGAACCCTGGATTACATGCTAATGAAAACAAAGCAGGAGTTCGACAAAGCCGTAGGTACCAAAATGCTCCCCTATAGTAGGGAAATGGTAAAGATATTGGACCAAGCCAGGAAAGAAGTAGAGGGCGAACAGGTTCATATGACGCTGGATGGTAAGATAGATATAACCACCTCTATTGAAATGAGTAAGAGCACAGAAGATATATACTCCTCAATAAATTTCATGACCTTACTAATAGCCAGAGTAGCGGCAAGACTCCAGGTCTCGCCAATGATGATCCAACATCAATTATCTAATAGCTGGTATAGTAGGTTTAGTGGAGTAAAAAGAAACAAATCCCTAATGGATGAAGAGCCGGATTATCCATCTAAAATTATATTGAATTGGGATGATTTGAAGGACAAAGTATATAAAAAAGAAAAAGAGAATAAGGCTTTGATGGATAAATTTGAAATTGAAGATGCTAAGATATTGCCAGCTACAGAGGCTAAAGTATCTAATATTCAAAAAGATAAGTTAAAGGAACTATTGAAGAAAAAGCAAATGGAAGTAGGTGGGGCGAAAAAGAGATTGAGAGGAGAAAGTTAGCTAGATAAAATTATAGATATGAAAATATTAGATTACATAGAAGAAGGTAAAATTAGTCGTGCTAATATGATTGCATTTGAAAAACATGTAATGAGATTGGAGGATGATATTAAAAAACTTGAATCTGAAGTGGTTTTTAAGAAAGTTGTTCAGCGCAAGTTTGAATTAGGAGATATGAGCTTTTATTCAGATAATAGAATGGTAGAGTTCTTATGTTCTGAAGAAGAGTTTCAATTAGAAATGAATAAAATAATTAAAGAACTTCATGAAGATAATGAGATTCTTAGGGGTAGAAACAAGAAACTTGAAGAATTTTTGACGAAGAAGACTAGATTATTGGAGCATATTTTTTGGTTGGTAAGAAATACTGGAATATTTAAGTTAAAATCATTAAAAAAGAAGATGTATAGAAGGGAACATGATATGGAAATTAAAGATCTTAAGTAAAAATATGTGTTATGAAAGTATTAAAGCAAATTGAAGTATGTCAAATAAGAGCTTATAGAGAGCAATCTGATAATGGTTGGAGCGAATTTATAGCGGTATACAATGACAATGGGGACTTATTAAGTAGAAGTCCTGATAATCACCCTGAAGGTAATATATTTCATAATTGGAATGGATATACTTTTGTTTCTTTTGGCTATTCAGGGAATCCCAGAACAGAATGCTATGTTAAAGTTGATGACAAAGTTTGGCTAGAAAATAATAGTTAATTTATACTTAAAATCATTCAAAAATGACAAAATTATAATACATTGATTAATAGTATGTTAGTTAGGTTCTTCCACCGTAGAAACACTCTTAAATTATTCATTAAAATTAAGTTTTATTTTATTTGGAATTCAGATATAATCTTTATATTTTTGGGAGTATAATTAATGGTTAAATGATATGAGTAAGGCATTAATCGCTTGTGAAGAAAGTCAAGCTGTCACAATAGAATTTAGAAAATTAGGGATTGAAGCTTATTCATGTGATATATTGTCTTGTTCCGGGGGACATCCTGAGTGGCATTTACAAATGGATGTATTTCAAGCTTATAAATTAAGAAAATGGGATTTAGTTATATCATTTCAACCTTGTACTGATCTGGCAGTATCAGGTACTAGATGGTTTGAGCAAAAAAGAAAAAATGGAAGTCAAGAACAATCAATACGTTTCTTCTTTGAAGTTTGGAAAATAAGTAATTGTAGTGAAAATCCAAAGAGCATATTAAATGGTGGCAAGTATATAGAGAAATGGTTTCCTGAATTACATATCGAGATGAAGGAATGTGGATTTCCTTTCAAATCTACTCAATACATACACCCTTGGCAATTTGACATGGAGAGACTAAAGAAACTCATTTGTGGCTTAGAGGTCTTCCTAAATTAGTACCTACAGATATAGTTGAAGGTAGGGAACAAAGGATATGGAAAATGGCTCCTGGACTTGAACGAGCAAAATTAAGATCGAAAACATATTTAGGAATAGCAAAAGCAATGTCCGAGCAATGGAGTAAATGTTTATAATAATTATTTAACCCCATACACTAGTAAAAATTAATCATGGAATTTATAATGATGATTAACAGTAAAACTGAAGATTATGACAAAACTAGAATTACAACACAAAGAAGAAGTTGCAGAGCTAAATAGGTTAGAAAACCACTTGATAGAATTAATTGCAAATATTGGCAATGAAGTTCTTAGGGATAAGTTTTTAGAATGGCAACAGCAAAGAAATGTTTGCAGTAATATATATAGTGAATGGCTTTTAGAAACTTTGAAAAAATAAGGATCATGGAAACAAAAAGAAAAGAATATAAAGTATCTAAGGATGTTGTAAATGCCTTCCAAAGTTACAGCACGTACAAGATTTTAGCTGAAGGTTATATAAACAGTGGAAAAATAGGATCTCATAGAAAGGCGGTAAAATGTATGAGAAAGTCTGTATGGCATGAAACCAGAGCATGGAAAATGGTTCTAAAAGAACATCCAGAGTTAAAAGATAAGAAAACTACTTATAAGGGCATGTTGGAGTGCGTAGTGGAGTATAGTGAATAGAATTAAAAATAATAGAAGATATGAATAATTTTGATAGTGTAAATACCATTCAAATTTATGAAGTAGATGGTAAAGAAACATTAGGGCTTAAGTCAGATTCACCTAAGCTTAAAGTCACCAATCATTGGAATAGAAGGAATCTTGTAGTGCTTCAAATAGAAGAAGGTCCTAAAATAACTATAGTGGCTGATGAATTAGAAAGGGCTATGCAAAATGCACAAAATAGTCATGTTTAATCAAAAACTGAAACCCGCAGTTGATGTGGGTTGAGCTAGGTTTGCTCTCCGTAAAAACACTTCAAAATTATTTTAAAAAATTTCTTATATTTTACTTGCATATTAAATATAAAGTTTATACTTTTATCATGTAGAAATTTAATAATTAAACGATATGAGAATTTTAGAGAAAATAGAAGTAAAAATTATAAATTCCTGTGGATGGTATATTAAAGGTGAAAATACATGTGGTCAATAACTATATAGTATTTAGTTTTTATGGGGGAGAGCCTCATTTTGAAAAAGGCAATGGGACATACGGCATTGCATTAAAAGATTGTGAAATAATTAGTTGATTGACAATAATCAAAACACCAACCTGACTTTAGAAATTTAGTCGGGTTTTGTGGGTGAAAGATATTGCATGAGCGTTAAGTAAATTAAAATTACTATTATGAAAAACTAAATTTAAAATCCAAATGGCCGGGGTAAAACCTGGCTTTTGGTGGTAAAAATAAACACGATCTAAAATTAAAGAGATATGGAAATAATTATAGGATTAATAATATTTTTGGCAATATTAATGTTGTATCTAGCTTATCAATCGGCACGGGTCGATGAGGTGTATTTAATAAGATCGTCATGGTTGAATAATGATGATGACAGATATGAGAAGTATGGCTATTGGTATATGGTAAATCCAAACAAACATAATTGGTTTAGTTTAAAATATCCAAATGAAAAGCACTATAAAAGATAAAGATATGGAATTAAAGTTGGTAAGTCTGGAATTAGCGAAGAAGCTAAAAGAGGTAGGATGTGATCTTGAAGAGTGTAGATGTGGCGGATATCCTGACTGTATATGTACTGATAAAAGAATAACTCTTTCTTTAGCTAAGATGTGGTTTAGAGAAGAGTACAATATTTATATTCAAGTAGAGGTTGATTGTACTATGGAACCTAAATTTGTTTTTACAATATTAAAATATGACGATTTTGAGTGGATTCCAAGGAATCCTTATTACTCAGATTTAGACTATACTTTTGAAGCCGCACTTGAGGCTGCATTAATGGAAGCATGCAATCTAATTACTAAAATGGAGGAATAATTATGGCAAAGAATGATCCAAGAAGCATAGTGACAACAAGGACTAAAGCATTAGAATGGTGGAACAGCTTAACACTTGAAGTAATTGATCTTCAAGAAAAGTATTTTTGGAATAGAATTGGTCCTAGTAATTTAACAGGCAGGGAAATAGAAATAATTTATCGAAAAGAAGTATTAGATAGATAGTGCCATGGATATATTAATGAATATGCTCAAAAATAAGAAGAAGGTACTAAGACCTTTGATTAAAATAGGAGAAGACAATACTAAATATGCTAACGGACTAAGAAAGCTAAAAGATAATCCTAATGACTCTATTGTTGTTAAATTGATAGAAGTAATGGCAATCAGAGTATTCAAATTAAGTAATTGTCTCTTCTTATTTTTGTATTAGTCCAGAGTTCATCTTTTGATGGAGATTTGGCTAAGTTGTTAATGAAAATGGGAGAAGGGGATTTAGCATTGAAACAGATGGTGAAAAATAAATTAAAAGATATGTAATTATGCATAGAATTTGTTTAATAAATTTAGAGTGGAATTTCATGAATGGATTTATTTTTGAAATACTGAATTTGGAGTTAGATAAACCTAATATTGACAGTTCTCTATTTGGAATAAATGTAAGTAAGGATTTCTTATTTATTGATATTTTGTTTATAGGAATAAAAATTTACGGATAAATAAATATAGCTATGAAAACATCGGAAGAGATATTAAAAGATGTGACAGGTATTGATTTATCAAAATATGGGGAGTATCAGAATTTAGTAATTGATAAATCAGAATTCAAAGTAATAATTAAAGAGGTTCAGAAAGAAACTGAAGAAATTAATAGATTCGCTTCAAGAGATTGTATTGAACAGATGAAAGAAGATTGTCATTCTGATCAAGAAATATTGGAACACTTAATTAATAATTTTTAAAATAATCATGGAAAATTTTATTTACGAAGGGAAAGAGTGTAGATATTGGTTGGTCTCTTGTGTAAGAATAGGCGACGAAGGGCGTATTACATTTTCTGATATTCAAATAAAAAGTGAAAATGGTAGCTTTTTTAATAGAGAGAATCTTGCAAATGACATTGGGGAGGATTCTGAAACATTAGTAATTTTGTCAATATACGAATTTAAAAGTAAAGAAGATTTTAATAATTATGAAACAACCTCTACCAAAAAGTAAGGTCCAGCCAAAGAAAAAGGTTACCTGTAAGACGTGGAAGTGTAATCAAACTAAATCAGGATTTAACTTAAATAAATAAAATGGACAATATAGAATTAAGAGATTTTCTTGCTGCTCAATTAATGAGTGGAAAGGTTAATGACTTTTGCACGCAAGCACATAGAGAAAATATAGCTGGAGAAAAAGAAACAGAGATATGGAAACAAGTAAGTGCTGAAGAAGCGACAAGGCGAAGAATAGATAAGGCAGCAAAAAATGCATATATAATTGCTGATGCTATGCTAAAGGCACGAAAGTAATTTTTGTTGTATCTAATTTTAAAAATAAATAATCTTTTTTTTTATTATACTTGCATATATGCAAGTAATATATTACATTTGAATATATTTAATTAAAAACAAAGGATATGAGTTTAGATATTTATTTATTTGAAAATGCATCTTCATATTGTGAGGAAGAAGATGAAGCTATTTTTACTGATAATATTACACATAATTTGGGTAAAATGGCTGCTGAAGCAGGTATTTATAGATATTTGTGGAGACCTGAAGAATTTAATATAAGTTATGTTAATGAACTTATAGAACCACTAAAGACAGGGTTGGAGTATTTGAAATTAAGACCTGAGTATTTTAAGAAATTTAATGCTAAAAATGGATGGGGAACTTACGATCAATTTATCCCTTGGCTTGAAAATTATATTGACGTTTGTATTGCACATCCCCAAGCTACTATAAAGGTAAGTAGGTAATTATGGGACAATTACAAAAAATAATTAAAGAATCAGGTTTATCAAATTACAGGATAAGCAAGTTAAGTGGGGTAAGTCAATCAACTCTATCCAGGATAGTGAATGATGAGAAGTATCAAACTAGTAATGATAAAGCATTTAAAATAGAAAAAGCGATTAGAAATTATAATAAATAGAAGTCATGAAGTATTATTTAGATACAGAATTTCATGAATATCATAAGAAACAGGTATTTGGCAAAAGCATTCCTACAATTGATTTGATCAGTATAGGGATAGTGGCTAATGATGGTAGAGAATATTGTGCTATATCAAAAGATTTTGATTTAAAAGCAGCTTGGAATAGCTGGCAACCTAAAACAGAGAAAATAGATACTGGTATGGCAAAAGTTGAAGTTAAAGAATATTGGCTTCGAGAAAATGTGCTTTATCCAATATGGAAAGAATTATATTTAAAGAAAGAAGAGGAGTTTTTTGGATCTTATACTGATCCTGTTGAATTAAAATTATCAGACATGACTTATTATGAACTTAAGTCATTGATTAAGGCGGATGGTAAAAGTAATAGTCAAATAGTTAAAGAAATTGAAAAATTTTGTTCACCAGAAATAGAAAGATACAATCAATTTGGAGCCTTTAAGTATAGTGATCCTGAATTTTACGGATATTATGCCGATTATGATTGGGTAGTATTTTCTCAATTATATGGAAGAATGATGAATTTGCCAAAAGGATTCCCGATGTATTGCAAGGATTTAAAGCAAATGTTGGATGAAAAGTGTCCTAATGGTGAATATGTACTCAAAGAAATGGACAATAAGAAGATTAAAATTAAAAATCATTTTAGATATCCTATTCAGGACAATGAGCATAATGCATTAGAGGATGCGAAATGGAACCAGGAATTACATAAGTTCATACAAAATATATAATCATGTCAACCAAACTATATCAACTCAAGAGAGAGTTAATAACTGATAACTTAAGAGAAATGATGCCTAACTTAGTAGAGGCTAAACATCCTATTAATTGGTGGTTGGAAAATAATATAGCAGAACCGGAGGATTTGGAAGAGGCTTTGTCTGAGATGTATTGTCATGGATTTAAGGGTTCAGTTGAATATAGTATTGAGGACAAAGTATATTTTGGCGAAATCGAAGGTATAAAGGATTTAGTCAGTTTTGAAGGGGAAGGTATTGAAGAATTAAAAACTGCTTTCATTGAAGCTGTAGAAGATTATATGAAGGAATTAGATTATAGATAAATTATTTAAAAAGAAATAAAATATGCAAGTGAATAGTTTACAAAGCAGAATAGATGTTATAGAAGCACAATTAAGGGGAATTAGAGAAGAGTTGTCTAAATTGGTACCTAAGCAGGCTAAACCGATTCTTCTAATTAAGGCGAGGGATAAAAAGATTCTTGATCAAGTAAGAAATAATGCAGAAAATATTCAAGAAAGGTTTGAAGATTATAAGTTATTAATTCTTCGTAGTTCTATTACGGAAAGAATAGAGTTAGAAGTATTAAATGTAAGAGATGCAGAAGAAGTGGATATTGAAGAACTAAAACAGAGATTAGATAAATATAATTTAATTGATTGATTATGTCATACGAAACGGTTACATGTACGAATCCTAAAGAAGGAAGGATAGTTAAGGATTTTCTTGATAAAAGGGGATTTAATCCCAATAATGAATATTATTTTCGAGATATTGTTCGGCATTATGATGGTGCAGTATATGCTACATTACGTAATAATTGGGTGTGTGGGGATAACGAAGGCTACGAGGGATTCATAAATAAAATTAGTTTTGAAGAATTTAAAAATAAATATTTAGATAAGTCCTGCACTGAAGATGATCATTGGTGGAAACGAATTAAAGTTGGTGATACTGTTCAATGTACACCAAAACCTGGAAAGATTAATGGGGGAAAGGTGTATGGTGGATATGGATATAAACCTAATTTATCTTTTAAAGTTAAAGATGTTAGAGATGTGGATGATGGTTGGATATTTTTCGGTGGGAAAGATAGGGGTGGCGTTTATCATCAATCAATAGTAAATCCATTTGAAAGCAAATCAAATAATAATAATAAATTATTAAAAAATGAAAATTATGAAGGAAGAAGTATTAAAGTACAGTCAGTTAATAGCGTTATCACAACAGGAAATCGACCAAGAGGATCGAGAATTCGCAGTCGCTCAGGCATTACAGCAAGTAGATGCAGACATTTTGGCTACAAAGCAAGAATTATCAAGGGCTAAAAAAGAATTAAATATTGCTTTGAGAGCACAGCCGATAGATATTCAAAGAATATTTGATGCTGAAGATGGGGTGTCAGCGTATAAAGCTGGGTTGGATAGGCTTGAGAAATTTAAATCTGAAAGGTTTTAGTTATATTTACAAATAAATATCGGTAGTAGTATCAAACATCTACAACCATGAAGCCAGACTGGTTTAACAATCTTAATGTAAAGCTTCAATTACTAGTAAAGGTAGTTGGAGCTATTGCTTTTTTATCACCTTTCCTATTAGCAGGAATAAAAACAATCAAACCTTATTATGGATTTATAATAGAAGGTCCTCAATTAGTAAAAGATGTAAGAGAACTAAAGAGGTCCCTATTTGTATTGACAGGAGTAACCGGAGCAAACTTAGTTGATGATAGTTCAAAATACAAAGCAACCTGGAGAAATCAGGAAATAATAGGAAGAATAAAGACAACTGAATCCGGGAATAAATATGTATTTCTACCTGACAAGGATATAGGGGAAAGGACATTTATAGTCAATTATAATTATGATCAAAGGCATTATTTTTTCATAGATTTTGATGGAAATTACATTATTTTAGAAAAAGAATGATGATTTACTTGCATACTAAATATAAAGTTTATACTTTTATGATGTAGAATTTTAATAATTAAACACTAAAAACAAGAAATAATGAAAATTACGGAATTCAAAAAAGGAGATAAGATAGTAAGAACTGGACCTTCTGGAGGTATAGGGGATAGAAGTTATATTGGTGATAAATTAACATTTGTTGGAATAGCAAATGGCTGTGCATATTTTGATAGAGAAGAGGATTCTTTTATGTCAAAAGTAACTGGTAGGACACGTATTGATTTGCGTCTTGATTGGTGGAGTGAAGGTTGGGAATATTGGCAAGATATTGATTCAATTGAGGATCAATCAGAGCAAAATTATATCAAATTATTTTCTTTAAAAATAGAAGAAGCTATTAAGAATGATGATTTTGAGTTACTAATTGAATTGCAATCAATAATTTCTGAAGCTACAAAGAAGATTCAAATGTAGTTATTAATAACTTCGATTAGCCCGGTGTTGAAATAGTCACCAGGTTTTGTCAGTAAAAGAACAATATCATGAAAAAAGAAATAAAATTAAGTTCAGTAGAAATACAATCTAATACGTCCAGAGTAAAGTTGGCAGAAGGATTAATAAGACAACTACCTATTGAACATGAAGGAAGAAATTCATGGCTTTTGAGTTATGGAACGTGTGAAGAATCCAATTTCCTAAGAAAAGAAAAAGGTTTAGAGTGGATAGAGGAAACTGAATGTTGTGAGGTTATTGATCCTTATATCGGCAAGTGGGTAAAAATAATACATGGAGGTAATGGTGCTGCATTTTCAGATGATATGATTGGAAAGGTTGTTCCTAAGCCTAATGAAAGACCTGAAAATTATGGTGGTAATATTTGGGGTCAATTAAAAAATAAACCTCTAGTTAAAACTATATCTATAGACGGAGGTTATCAGTATGCTGGTTTATGCAAGGGCTATTCTCTTAAAGTTCTATCTAAAGGAGAGGTTTTAGATTACTTTAAAGAAGAAGCAGCTAAAATAGGCTATAAAGTGGGTGATAAGGTGCGTGTAGAGGGATTTAAGTATGAGATTAGGGTTTTAGATTATATGTTCCATTCGCATTATGTTTTGCAGGAAGTAGAAGAATCTTTAAGTGTAAGTATAGATGAAGGTAGAATTGTAGGAAGAATATCTCTTTGGAATGATAGAGATGGTTGGGCAGAAATTATAGAAGAAAAGAAGTATGAAGAAGGCTGGTATAAAGTGTGGAAAGATGGAAGAAAATTTGTTGTAGTATATACTAATGGTTTCTTTTATGCAACAGGATCTGATAAAAAATACAAAGATTCAGATTTTGATAAAATAGAATCAAGGCTAGATATTTAATAACTAGTCTATTGTTGAACCAAATTATCTTTTATGAGATATGTTTTACTACTTATTGCATTGGTATTTATATTATTTTTTTCAGGTAAAAAATCAACTTTTACATATCAACATCCAATTCAAACTCCTACTATGGATGACTTGGTGTTTATGTATAATTTAGATTCAGGAAATGTAGTTATCTACCATACAAAGCAATTAGAGAATTCAAAAAGAAGAAAAATAGAGAAATATATTTATTGGGAAACTGTAGAAAAGAAAAAGAAATGGGCAAAGAATTAAAGCACACAAAAGGAGAATGGAAAATAAGATCAGATGCTCCTTATTCAGTATGTGGATTTAAAGTATATTCTGGTGTAGGTAAAAATAACAAGACAATAGTACATTTGCCTTATGGGGCAGTTGTGCCTCCTATATATGATGAAAGTTATTATGAAACAGAAGCTAATGCCAAGCTTATTGCGGCTGCTCCTGAATTGTTAGAAGCAGTTCAAAATGCAATGCAAATAGTTGATTTATGGAGCCTTCCAGACAATGAAGTTTCAGAAGAATTTGCGGATGAAGCAAAGGTGTTACGTGCAATGCAATTATCATTTGAAAAGGCTATCAAAAAAGCTATTGAATAAAAATTAAAAAAGTTTAATAAAAATTTGCATATTAAATATAATCTTTATATTTTTACAGAGTAGAATTTTAATAATTAAACTTAAAGTAATGGAACAGAACACAGGTGATTTAAAAAAAGAAATTATAGATGAATTATTCTCTGAATTCGCAGTTGAAGATGAATTGTCATCATTAGATATGAATTTAGTACAAGCGGTATCAGAAGAGTCTCAAAGACATGGCGGTGAAATAAAAGAAGCTGTAGATGTAATAGTAGAAGAGTTAGTACAAAGTGGAGAAGAAAGAGAATCAGCTATTGTTAGAACAAAGAGAGCCGGAAGATATGTATTGAGAGGGCATATGATCATAGATATGCATGAATTAAGTAAATCAAGTAGTGATAATATAAAAGGTTAACGGTTCAACCTCAAAGAATCGGAGTTCTTATAAACACCATAGACTGTCGGCGGGCAGTCTAAATGATCAAGTGGCGGAATTGGTAGACGCTATACTTATCGGGTTAGAATGGACGATCAAGAAGCCTATCTGTAAGACAAGTCAGGTAAATATGCGGAAAGATAGGATCGTCCAATAAGATTGATGAAAATATTAACGATTATCCCTGAAAAGGTGCTGACTAACATCAATTATAGTTCATGCAGGTTCGAATCCTGACCTTGATCACTAAAATACCCAGTGGAGACATATTTCGCAGCCGTTATGAAGGCAACAGTTCCACACAATGTGGAGAGAATGGAAAACGAAGCTGGGTATTAATTTAACTTAATTAAATACTTATGAAAGCACCTGAAGAATTTAAGAAACAAGCAGAAATTAAAGGTATTACTTATTGGCCATCACACGACTGCTCTATTTGCGGAGAATCTGTTGGAACAGAAATTGAAAATGGAGAAGCATCTTATAGAAGTGCTTGTGGATGTGCTTGGTCTCCTAATCATAGTCATGGATGGAAGTTTGTTGCAGATAGATATAATATGCAAACGAATAAAAATGTAATTTCTAAAATGGATGAATTTTGGGGATTTAATTGTCCTAATAAATAAAAACAGTGTATAGTTGGAATTCAAAATTAAATTTTGGAAAATACAAAGGACTACCAATAAGAGAAATCAATAAGATAGATCCTGATTATTTAGTTTGGGTTCATGAGAATGTGGATAGGATTAAATTTAGTGAAGAAATTGTAAGTGAGCTAAATTTAGAAAGTAAATTTATAGTGTGTGTAGATGCAATACAGTGCGGAAAAATGAAAATGGTGGATAGGTGTAGATTCATAAGAAACAATCCTTTGGTAGAATCCAGAGGTAGTATTTGGGGAGAAGATAAGTGTTTAATCAAATATATTACGAATTAAAATTTAGAAGTCATGCCAAGAGTACGAGATTATGTTTACATTAAAACTATTATTAAAAGAGAAAATCTGGAAGAGAAATTCCCAGGAATGGATATTGAAAAAGAGATAAAGAAATTTATATCTTCAGGATATGCTACTGAAAAAGACGCATACATTATAGTTTCTGAGGTTTCAGAAGAAATTGGAGTGAAAGTTCATCCTATGTTCGGATGGGAACTTGCAATTAGATTCATGCAATTAGAAAAGAGAAATAAAGAAGTTTGGAATGAACTTTTTGAAATGAGGAAGGTTGCTGAAAGCAAATCTTCATTAATAAAGGAACTTCAATCTCAAGTAATGAATTATCGTAAAAAATTAGTTGAAGAAATGACTAAAAAGGAAAGCTGGATTGAAACTTCTAATGTATTGACCAAAGAAAGAAATGAATCGAGAGAAATGGTTAATTCACTTGAAAATAGAGGATTTTGGTCAAGATTCTTCAATATACCTATCAAATAATATTTTTTATTATATTTAACTTCTATTAATCAAAACAAAGATTATGTTAACAGTATATAGAATAGATAGCTGGGGAGTGTCCTCTTTATCTAAAATCAATGAATTAGATAAAGACATTCAGCTTTGGGCAACTGAAATGATAGTTTATGTGCCATTTGCTATAACTATTCCTGCTTGGGGAGGAAAAAGACCACCAGAGTTTCAAAATCTTTTGTTTAAGAAAGGTTGGAGTAATGCTGATGGTTTTAATATGGAAAGTAATCATCAATCAGGAAATGCTATAGATATTACTCCCTATTCTTCGACGGCTACTGAGGAAATAATAGGAGATAAGTCTTATCAGGTTAATTCTGATTATACAGCTAAGGGAAGATTAGGTATAATAGGAGTTATTGGAATTGCTGTTTGGAATAAATTGAAATCAGAAGGTAAAATATCTAAAGATCAATATTTACATTGGGGAGGATTTTGGAAAAGTAAGGGAGATATAGGTTGGGATGCAGCTCATTTTGAAAAAAAATTACATCCGCAGCAAATTAATTTGTAAATTATTTGGTTTTTAAATATATTCTTTATATTTTTAATGTGAGTTTTAAGGGAAATATTTTTTTGGTTATTTGTGTTAGATTGGGTTTAATTGAAAGGGAGGTTTGAGACGCCTCTCTTTCTTCACAAATTTAATAGGATGATTAAGGTAAAACAAGATAGATGGTCAGTTAGGGCTTATTTGAATAGTGAGACATTGCAAATGTTGGATGTAAGGGATTTGAATGTAGATAAGTTGACCTTCTTTATTGATGATGAAGATGAAATTAGCTTAAGACTGTCTCCTATGACAGAAGAAGGTGGAAATTTTGTTAGAGGGTCTAAAGAAATGAGATCAGTAGTTGTGAAGAATATTGATATAAGTGATGGAATGTATGATTTACTTAAGCAATCAGGAGATGAATTTGAGTACTTTAGATTGGTACCAATTTAATATAATGTTTTTGCTATTTGTGTTAGTTTTTGTTTGAATTATTAGTCTACAAGTTGGGGAGCTGGTCTTAATTGATCAGCTTTCTTTTTTATTTAATTGAAAATTATTAATTTTAACTAAATTTATTCGGTTTATATTTAAAATAAAATACTGTTAAAATGAAATTTGCAGTTACAAATCAAAACGAGATTACAAAATCCGAATTTGATGAATTAAAAGAGTTACATAATCTTGAAATGTTTACTCCAGATCAAGTAGGATTGTATGCCTCTAAAATCGCCAGTTTAATAGAAAAAGGTGAGAATGAGGAGTTAAGTGAAGAAGAGAGTTCTTACCTTAAAGAGGGCAGAGCCGAATTAAAAAGCTTAACTAAATATACTATCAATGAAAATCAGAGTGGCAGAATAGTCAAATCTGATGTATACACCCAAATCAAGCAGGTTGAATGGGAAGATACGTTTGAGAAGTCAACTACAGGAGAGCCTATTAAAACAGGTGTCTTTTTAGATACTGAACTCAACAGGGAGTTAGGAAGAGTAGGAGATATTCTTCAAAAAGGCATGGATGGTAAAATGATGAAGAAAACCAAGGCCATGATGATGGAAGAGGGTGGAATGATGAAGAAAGCTGATGGTGTTGTTGGCATGCCTAGAAATGGTGAAAAAGCTAAAGAAGCTATGATGACCATGATGAAGGGCATGTATGAAAAGGGTATGGACAAGAAAATGATGATGAAGGGCATGATGGAAAAATACCCAAAAGAAGATAAAAAAATGATGAAGGGAATGATGAAGGATATGTACAAGGGTATGTACGATAAAATGATGGAAAAGGCCAATAGTGTGAAAGCTATGATGGATGATGATACAGAAGACGATAACTAAAATCATTTTAATCGGTTAAATCAAGCCTTGGAAGTAATAAGATATGGCAAAAAATAAAACTAGCCAGAAAAAATACCCTTCGGATTTAAAGGAACTTTCCAAGCAGAAAGGGGAGTTGGAAGAAGTAGAGCTGTTTTTAATAAAGAAAGCTTTAGAATCTAACTCTCCTCAAGCTTACATCGAAGCCAAAACATATATTAAAAATATCCAGGAGAAAAAGGGAACAGATCTTAAGAGTTTTACTTTATCTCCAATGAAAGAGTATTATAATGGATCAGGGTATAGGTATAAGCCAATGGGGCTTAGTACTGACTTGATTCGTAATATGGCTCAAACACCTCAAATCAAAGCTATAATAAACACTAGATTAGAACAATGTGCTAACTTTAATCAACCGACAGCCAATATTCAAAAATCAGGTTGGACTATAAATAAAAAGAGTGGCATTTTCGACACCAGTGAGAGAAAGCTTACTAAAGGTGAGATGAAAGAAATCGAAAGTATAGTAGATTTCTTAGAAACAGGAGGAAGAGGTCAATGGGATTTTGACGGTTGGGAAACATTCACCAGAAAGGTATTTGAAGATAGCTGGGCATTAGATCAAGGAGTATTTGAAGTAGCTGTAGATAGAATGGGAAGGCCTACTTATTTTGAGGCTTATGATGGTGCCACCTTCTATTTAGCAGATGATAGCTGGAAAGAAGATCAAAATAGAGATGCTTATTCTATAAATGGATATCTTCCTAAATATGTTCAGGCTTTTAACAATACTGTATATAGAGAATATTATCCTTGGGAACTTTGTTTTGGTACTAGAAATGCAACTACTAATTATAAGCTTAATGGATATGGGTTAAGTGAAAATGAAACACTTATACAGGTAATTACCTGGATGTTAAATAGTAACAATTATAATGGCAATTTTTTTAGCCAGGGAAGTAATCCAAAAGGTATCCTTAATTTTAAGAATAATGTTGATCCGGCTCAGGTAGAAAATTTTAAACAAGCTTGGAGAAATACATTATCTGGAGTTAATAATTCACACAAATTAGCCGTAACAAGTGGTGCTGAATTAGAGTGGATAAATATGCAACTTTCTAATAAGGATATGGAATTTCATGAATGGAATAGATTCTTAACTGTACTGGCCTGTACTGTATTTAGAATTGATCCTGATGAGGTAGGATTTCACTTAGATAGTGGTAGTGGTGTATTTGGTCAAGATGGTCAAAAAGAAAGGTTAAAACATAGTAAAGAAAAAGGACTAGACCCTTTCTTAAAGTTTTGGCAAAGAAAGATTACTAAATATTTAGTAGGTCCTTTTAGCGGAGGTAAATATCAGTTTGAATATACTGGATTAGAGCCCGAAGATGAAGAAGCTAGTTTAAAAAGAGATGTAGATATACTTGGTAATGGAGGGATGTCGGTTCAAGATTTCTTCTTGAAGTATAGTGAGAGAGATCTTGATATAAATAAAGATATTTTGCTGAATCAAATCATGCTTCAATATAAGCAACTTCAAGTTAATGGTGATCCAGAAAGCAATGAGGCTGTAGCTAATGAAGCTGGTGAAGAGCCATCTACTAATGTATTTGATGAGTTTGATGTTCAAAAATCTGATAATCCTTATTTACAGGGATTAAATAAACATTTAGAAAACTTAATAGAAAAGACAAATGAATAAACCTATACATGTTAAGCCTGGACTGTATGCTATATTTTATGAGCAGCTAAAACATATTGCGAAAGAATATGGTTATAACTTAGTTGTACATGGCAGTATGGCAAGAGATTTAGATTTAATTGCAATACCTTGGGTGGACGAACCAAGATCAGAACAAGACATGATGATTGATTTCTCTGAATATTTAAGAGGGACAATAACTAAATCCCCTGATGGTAAGGTTCCATTTACGGTGTTACCAGGTGGTAGGCATGCTTACGATATTCAATTAAATAGAGGTGATAGGCATGGTGAATGGGTAAGATTTGCAGATGAAGAATATTACTTAGATATTTCGGTTGTTCAATTGTCTAATAAAAAATTATAATAATATGAGTAAATTTAGTTCAAAGAATTGGAGTAAAAGAACTCCTAAATTTTGGAAAAGAATAGGTGATTTATGTATTTATTCTCTTCCTATGTTGCAAGGTGCCATTATGGGAAGTCCGCTTAATGCAGATAGTAGACAATGGCTAGGATTTTTAATATCTTTAGTTCTGGTAGGAGCTAAAGCCTTAACTAAATTCACTGCGGAAAATGAAGGCACTACTAAATAGTAATATATTTCGAGCTTTTATTATTATAGGGCTGTGTGTATTAGTTATTTTTATGTGGGAAAAGCGAAGATTAGACAAAGAAATAGAATCTATGGACAATCTTCGTGATTCTTTAAACTCGGTTATTAAAGATAAGGAGAATTTATTATTACTACAGAAGCAAGAGTCAGAATTTCTATTTTATGTAGTAGATAGTTTAAAGAATCTTGTTATTGTTACGAGCGAAATAAATCATAATCTAATTGATAGTAAGTATGAAAAGAAGTTTAATGATATTAGCATTGCTAGTAATGATGAGCAATTGGTTATTTTCACAGAATATCTATCCAAAGAAGATAGTTTATTCGGAAGATACCTTGATTCTAATAACGCCACTCCAATTAAAGAAAACTAATCTTTTATTACAAGATAGATTAAGATTGCAAGAGTTGAATGATACTTTAAAGAGTGAAGTTCAATTGTGGTCAAATACATCTTACCAACAACAGCTTTTATCAAAAAGCTTGTCTGAGGAGATTTCCATATTAGAGCAACAAAAAGAAGATTATAATAAAGCTTTAGATAACTTTGAACAGCTAAATAAGTCTTTGAGTAGGAAAAACAAGTTTCAGCGTAGGTCTATGTTGGGAGTGGGAGGTGCATTAATATTATTATTGATATTGAAATAGTATGACCGAGAGTGTTAAAAAGGTATCTAAGATAATTGATGTTAGTACAGTTAAGGTGATAAGAAGTAAGGGTCCAAGAGTAAAGGACCCTATAAGATTTCCGAAAGTGATAGTTCCTTTAGAAAAAGGAATGTCAGATGACTATTTGAGAATGATGGATATGATGGTTAGAACTATTCAAGTTGAGATGTTGAGGCAAACAACCGGAGGTAAAAATAAATGATTTTTAATGTAGGTCAAATAGAAGAAATTCTTAAAATAATAGATTTTAATCATACCTTATATATAGGCAATAATATTGGTGTAGATGTTTTAACTAAAGATGATATAAAACTTCTTAGAGCTTATGGTATAAATGTAGACAAGCTCAAGACTAAATTCCCACCTTTAGCTCAAAGTTTCTATTTTGGCAGATTGGCGGCTGCTTTAGGTAATGAGAATACCCGGAGATTAGATTATAATGATTTTTTAAAGTATCTTAGAAGAGGTCAATATATTCCTTTAGATACAAGGGAGAAGGCTTCATTAGATTTTGCAAAAAGAAGAAGTTATTCTCATGTCAAACATTTAGGACAAAAAGTTAGACAAGTAGCTGGAGTTATAATAACTGAAGAAGATCAGGCTGTAAGAGATCAATACGAAGAAACTATTAAAAATAGTGTAGAAAGAGCTATTTTAGAGAGAGATACTATTAATAGTGTAGTTAGTGAGATAGGGAAGAAAACTGGAGATTGGGGGAGAGATTTGGGCAGAATTGCAGCTACTGAAATGCAAAACGTATACGAAGAAGGTAGGGCTGCAACTATAGAGAAAAGATCAGGTAAAGAGGCAGAGGTCTGGAAGGAAGTATACCCACAGGCTTGCAAAAGTTGCATAGAGGCATATACAACAGCAGGTATTGGAAGTAAGCCTAAAGTATTCAAATTGTCAGAATTAAGGGCAAATGGAACTAATATAGGAAGGAAGCAAAAGGACTGGAAACCAGTACTTTACAGCCTTCACCCCTGGTGCAGGTGCCAAATTCATGAGAAGAAAAAAGGTTATGTATGGAATGGTGATTTAAATATGTTTGTTGCTCCTGAAATAGATAAAGAATTGCCTAAATTAGGAATAAAAATTCAAGTAGGCGATAAAAAATTTGATATTTAGTTGGGAGATTAAAAAGTAATTTTTACCTTTATGTCTTAAGACAATCAACAGTATTATTCCGTATTTATCAGTTTGTGCTTTTAAACAATTTTTACTTTCGTGATTATTTTTCCCTCAAGGGCTTTAACCTTGAGGGATTTTTTATTATATTTATACACAAATCAGAATCGGTTCTTTATTTTTAGATAAGATACAGATGAAAGACTTTGTTTTTTCAGATACTGCAAACACTTTTGAGAAAGAGTATAAGACAGAGCATATAGGTGATCAAGTAAACTTAACAGTTCATGATTTCAGAACCAGAACAACTCAAGATATTACAGATGATATTTTAGTCAGAGCTGGTTTAAATTTCCGAAGGCTAGAGTATACAGTAGCAGCTTTTGATGCTTTTGCTACTACATCAGGCTTAAAGTTAGTAGAAATTGACTATGCAGCTAATACAACCACTACCAGGGTAGCTGGAGGTAGCTTTGTTATTTCAACAACTAGCTTTGCAGATGGTAATGTGGGTACAGATTATACTTCAGAGACAGGTACCATAGTTCTTGCGACTACAGGTGGTACTGGTGCATCAGTTTATGAATTAATTAGTGGCAATTTCCCTAATGGAATGAGTATGACTAGAGCAGGTGTTTTGCAAGGAACTCCAACTGTAGCAGGAACATATACTTTATTTTTCTCAGCTAGGGATACTACTGCTAAGATAGCTATCAAAAGACTTACTTTAACAATTAACTAATTATGGAACCTAAAAGGAGACAAAATTTCCCTCCTGTTCAGGTTAGGGATACTCACGGGAATAATATTGATTTTCATATAAATAATGGTGAGACTTCGGAGGTAGATGTAGTTATGGATGGTGATTATACTTTTACCCAGAAGATTCAGCCTTCTGGGTTCTTTATAAAACCTTTAGTTGCTGGTGAAATTACAGTTCAATTATGGGGACAGGCTGACGATGAAACTTATGTTTTTAGTACAGAAGAAGTTGATGCTTATATAGGAAGACCATTTGAAGAGAAAATCAAGAAAATAGCTCAAACAGGGACAACAGTAAATAGAATTAAAGTAGTTTGGTAGTATGGCTATAGGAAATGCTATAGGGGTTAGCTTTAGTAAATCAGTTTCTGGAATACTTGAATTTCTAAGATCTATATTGGTTCAGAGTATCGTGTTTTCTAGACCTTTCTTTAATTTAGATAGTGGTTTTTGGGAGTGGGAGGATAGGATAGGGGTTCAACAAAGAACTATACTAGAATCCAATGTTTATAATTTTGATGGTATTGATGATTATGTAAGTGGGCTAACACCGATGTATTCTGATACCCCAGATATTAGAATTGAGTTTGATTTTAAAAGAGATGGAATTCCAAGTGTTAACGAAACTTTTTATAGCGAGGGAAGTTCATTGAATGGATTGACATTTTTTGAGTTTTTTTTAAGCACAAATGGCCATTTTAGAATATTATTTAGGAATGATTCTGGGATTAATTTAATAGATAGTACAATAACTACTGTTTATACAGATAATGTCCGTCATAGAGTAGTATGGAATGATGATAATGGTAATATAACATTAACAATTGATGATCAAGAAGTTTTAAATACTACATACGTTGTTACTGGTGCTATATCATTTAATCAGGCGTCCATTGGTAATTTAAATACTACTTCAATGGGTAATTTCTTTGAAGGAATTGTTTCTAATTTAAAGCAATCAAGAGCTTCTGCTCCAAATACTTTACTACATTGGTATAAGATGGATGAGTCTGATGGTACTGATGCATTTGATAGTGTTGCTGATAATTTTGATGACGATGTTGTAATTAACGGTGGATGTCCAACGACTACAGATTGGATTAATGCTATCAACGGAGTAGCATCAGGATGGTCAGCTGCGGTAGGGGTTGGAAGTATTGTTACAGGTAATGGATTTTCGGGAAATGCTCAGAGGATAGATAGTATTGTTAATGATGGCATCCTCTTGTATAACGATAATGTACTGTCAGTAGGCAGTAATTATAGACTTACTTTTAAATATAGGTCTAATGTTACGTTAAGATTTACTAATTCTCAATCAGCTGTAAATTATGGTACATTCCCATCAAATACTGGCGATGCTGTGGAAGTTACATTAGATTTTACCAACGTAGCCAATCCTAGTCCAACAGTTTATCAATGGTATTTTAGGGTAAATAATATTAATAATTGGTTTGAGGTTGATGAAGTATGTGTAGAGGAGATAATATCATTGCAAACTAACGGTACAATCAATAGTGATTTTACTTCATTTCATATTACTGATGATGACTTCACTTCCCTTCAAAATCAGATAGGCTTTAATAATAATGTTGGGCAATTAATACCAGCTCGGTATCCATTTAACGGATTAGATGTATTAGGTAATCCTTTAGTAAATAAAGGACAAGTAAGACTTAATGTTAAAGCAGTTAATAGTAATATCTTAATTCCTAATGGAACAGAGACTTTGACTAATCCTAATATAAATGGATGGACTATTTCGAATAGTGTCGGAACTTCTATTCCGGTGATAATAGGGACAACTATTACTTTAGGTGCTGGGGTTTTAGAAGAATTGACTTTAAATGATGGATCAGAAGATCATGTTTATAAAATAGCAGAAGGAGATGGATTAACCATATATGATACCAATGGTAATAACCCACAACATTTGATTTTATCTATCGATATTTGGGGAACTAATGAAACTACTAGACCTGATAATGTATTAGATGGATTTAGTCAGAAATTGGAGTCCATAACTTCCGGTACAACTGCATTACCTGTTGTGGTAGAAGATGGTGTTATATCAAGATTTTATATGTGTAAAAATTCTGATGCGAATCAATTAGATGTATATTTAATAAGCACTAATGATTTATCTGGTAATGGTTATCTGATTAGGTATTCATCTGCTGAAAGATTACAATTACTAAGGTTAGATGCTGGTGTAATAACAACAATATTATTACAAACAACAACTGGCTATTTAGCCGCTAGTGGTGTAGTATACGAAATTGAATTATTAAGAAATACATCTGATCAATTTACTCTAAATATTAGAGGTGGTTCATTTGGTGATGAATTTGTTTTAGTTGATACTACTGGTGGTGGTGGTAGTAATCCAGTAGTAGATAATACTTATAATAATAGTGTATTAACTAATGCCGTATACGATATTGATGCTACTGATTATATAAAGAATCATAGAATAAATGGTATATATCAAAATTTAATCTCATCAATAGATGGGACTGGTACTTATTATAAATCAAGAATTCCTGCAAGAACATCAACTATTGATGCCGAAGGCGATGAATTGTCTAATCCAGCAGGTAATTGGCATAATAATGCTGAGACAGAGTTATTACAGTATCCTTCTAATCAAATGCAAGATGCTGATCAGAATAGATTTTGGTATTCTGCTGGAGTTCCTATAGCTAAAACTTATGATGACATAGTTGCTAATGTAAGTGATTTTGTTTATACTGATGTCAGTGTGGGAAATCAAAAGAAAAATATATCAACAGTAGGTATAGATTCACAACCACTAACAGCAGAAGAATTGGCAGCATTAAAGAAATTTTTAAATCAACCATAGGAATCGTATAATAGAATCGGGTAATGACAATACACGATATTGTAAATGGCAACTTTACAACAGAGGCGAGATAACCTCAAGTCAATTATAGATCAACAATTTGGCGTCTTAGTTCAACCAGGAGCTATAGACGCTTTACTGTATCTGATTGATTATAATTTTGAAAATCTAGGTCAGAGTGGGGTTATAGAAGACCATATATTTGCTAGTGAGACAGCAAGGGATACTTTTTTTACAGCAACTCCTGAAGTGTTGACAATGGGATTACCTATTATCGTAAATACAGGTACCATCCCTAGTCCAGATGTTAGAGTGCAGATTTGGGTAGGAGACAATCAGCCAGATACTTATCCTTCTCCTATAACTACAGAGTGGGCAGATGCAGGAGGCATAAATTTAACTCCAGCTCAGGTTACAGTGGTGGTTGGACTGACTGCGGTAGATGAAGGCTATATTCCATTAAGGACAGCTACTAGCTATCAAAATAGTTCATTGAGGGAATTGGCAGATAGGATAGTTTCTGATAAATCAATAGAGGTGCCTCCAGGATCTATATTTATTGGAGAAAGTATTAGGATATCTGGAGCCAATAAGGCATTAAATGTTTTAAATGAAGCTCTAAATAGAAGAGGGTTATTAGTAACTCAATTATTTGATGATACAGGTAGTACTAATCCTATAGCTTTAGATTTTGGTAATATTGAACAAACTGTCATTCAATCTGTAGATACTGTAGACAATACAGATACGGTTATTGAATTTCCTATTACACTTACAGCAGATAGGTTTATTCAATCTATCTTATTTAGACCTCTTGCAGCAAGTTCAACAGCTAACTTAGAGATAAGATTAAATGATACTAATGGAGATACAATATATACTGAAGATTTTAGTATAGCTGCAACCCAAGAAACTGAACAATTAGATTTGTCTAATCCTGTTATTTTTAATAATGGAGATACAATTTATGTAATTGTAACTTGTGAAGGGCTAAAAGGCGGTAATGTAGGTCCTGCAAGTTCATTTATACCTTATATTGCGTTAAGGAATTTTATATTTACTGAAGACACTGTTATTAGTGAAAGTACTTTAGGTTCGGAAATGAATGATAGAGTTGTAGGAGGAACTGGAATAACGGCAGCTTATGACGCTCAGGCTAATGAATTGACCATAAGCTTAACTAGTACAGTAATAAATACACCATTATTAACTCATTTTACTATAAATATTCCAAGTAGAGTAGATTTAAATACTGATTTGAATAATCAAAGAGACATTACTTATGATCTAATATATG
Organism: Cryptosula pallasiana; assembly: GCA_945261195.1. Taxonomy (NCBI): domain Eukaryota; kingdom Metazoa; phylum Bryozoa; class Gymnolaemata; order Cheilostomatida; family Cryptosulidae; genus Cryptosula; species Cryptosula pallasiana. Next base: position 56,446 of record CALYOO010000147.1, read on the forward strand.
CAACCAATGTTCAAAGCTTACTATTAGAAGTAAGTGATGGGGATAATAAAGTATTAACTGTACCAACTGTAGATGGAAATCAATCAGCTCAAGTTATATTAAGTGGCATAGATACTTCTACTAATAAAACATTAACTTTTAAAATAACTGGTGTGGACAGTGAAAGTAATGCTTTTGAATCGAATACACATAGTGTGTCTGTAGCTGATCCAGTACCTCAAGAATTATTGTACTATGGTACAAGTGCTACGAATAATCCTGATACAATAGTTATAAGTACCTTGAATACTGTAGATGCAAATACAGGTCAAGTAAGTGTATCAACTGGTGCAGTGACCCAAGGTCATTATTTTATGATACTGGCACCAACAGATCATGATGTAACTAGTATAGTTGATACAGTATTGCAACAAGAGGTGATATCTATATTTACTAAGAGCAATAATATTAGAATGATTGGCGGGGTTAATTATAATAGTTTTGTAATCGGTCCACTTAATGCAGATGTAGATGGAGAAAGCTACACTCTAACTTTAAATTAATACAGTATGTCTGTAAGGAGATTATTATATAAAATAGCACCTTTTTTGGAAGGTGAAAAAGTAGTCGATGCTAATCATGTTGAAGTTGATTCAACTGGATTTACTGGCAATATTCCAGATACAACAGATGATGTTCAGAAATTAGCTCAGGCAGTAAATGATCTTACTGTTTCTCAAATGGGGGTATCCGCATCAGATGTAGATGTAGATTTATCAATAATAGATGGAGTATTAAATGGAATTTCAAATGTTCAACAGGCTTTAAATAGATTGGATGCTTTAGGGTTTGGTGATGATATTGTAGAAATAACAAGTGGATTAACTGCAACGATAGGAAATAAAGATACATGGTTTGGAGGTAAAGCGAATAGAAGTTTAAGAGTAAATCCGTCCGCTAATAACAGATATACATTTACTCTGCCTGATCCTGATACTCTTAACAATATAATGGATGATCTGAATGCCGCAGGTTTAGCGGAGCAGTTCACAATAACGATTTCTTATACCGGTGGTAGTACCAGGTCTGTGTCTCGTAATGCTCTTGTTGTTAGGGCTGCTAATGTTAGTCCATTGTTTGATCCGAATGAATTACCAGCAACATTAGGTCAAGGGGATTCTATAGTTATCAGATTTGAGAGAGAAGCTGGAGGAAGCTTAACACCTATTGAAGTTTTAGCCAGGGGAACTATCGATACGGCGGCAGGAGGAAGTTTAAATGACATACAATTACAAGCAATCCCGTGGAATGCCGCAGAAAACGCTGGCTTACCTACAAGTGGAGTTTTAGAAGGTTATGCTTATAGAGTAATTAACGCTCCTATTGATGGATCGGGTAGGTTTGGTGAGATTATGTATACCGATGATTGGGTCGTTTGGAACGCGGCAACCTTTGATACCTGGACTAATACAGCCAATTGGTTTGTTATTGCGGCACATGATGTAAGAAGGCTCACCCTTATAGGCCAAAACTTTTTACAAACTGTAAACGAAGCAGATAATAGAGTTGATGTTGGATTAATCGAAGATAATGGTGCCGCAGATGGGCTAGTTTGGCTATCTCCGGTATTGATGGATAATGCACCGTTTTTAGATCCAAATACAGATACAAATAATCCGAGGGCTAATGCTGATGGTGTGAGGTATGTAGGGGGAACTTTTAATAGAAATTCGCAAGGACTTTTTCAGTATGGATCGAATTTTTTTGATAGCCAGTTATATTTAGGTATTACTCCAAGTTATGTAATAAACGAGGGAGTGTCCAATATAGATATTTTAATCAATGATGATAGCGGTAGTCTTATCCAAAGGTATAATTTAGATAATGATTTTACTCAATTAACGCATTCAGATTTCACTAATGGGACTGTGAATCATTACTTATTAAACACATCATTTAATTATCCTTCTTTAGGTCAAATAGGCATTGTATTAACTCAGGTTAATGCTGAGTTTACGTTAGATCAAAATGTTGAGCTTACGCCTAATGTTTCAAACATCCAAAGAGGACAATTAAGCCAAGGAATTCAGGATTCATTAGAAAAAATTGATGAATTTAATCCTCCAACTAATCCTGATTTTAGTTCTTTAATCCCTAGAATATCTACTTTAAGGGGAGTATCAACACAGGAACCTTATGTTAATACATATTTTGCGCAAAGCACAGGTTCAGATGGGTACCCAAACGAAGCTGGGTTAACTCAAGTTAGTGCTGCAAATCCAAGATTTCAAGTTACCGCAACCAACGTATTTATATTTGTTGAGGGTGGAAATGATAGGGTTTATTTAGTTAAAAACATAACTCAAGATACTAACTTTCCATTAGACAGGCAGCTTGCCAATGTTGAGCTTGGTTCTTCATTAATAATTAATGGAATATCATATTTCGGATACAGGGTTTCAGGGATAACGGCTTCCGATATTTTAGAGATAGACAGAGTACTCACTCATGTAGAGGCTGATTGGGAGTATAGAATTACTAATAATGAAGATTCTATTGCCAGAATTGATGTTGAGTTAGAACATGCAGCTCTTAACTTATCTGATGAACTTGTACAAGTATTGGACAATGAAGTGACAGTAACCGAAGAAGATACCCCAACTGTTGTTCCAAGTGATTACAATCAAGGTTTGAGTGGTGATGCTAGTGGAGCTATATCTTATGACACAAACGCCCCTGTTGGAAGTGTATTAAGCTCAAGTCCAATTATTGATAATAATGGGAACGATAAGTACAGAAAGAAATTGCTATATGTCAATGAAGTAATTACTGTTGATGATACGGTTGTTTTAAGGGCTAATGATGGAGGCTTTAACAGGCAATTGATAAGATATAATCAAGGTAAGTTTTACGCTCGTCAATTCGTCGCTTCTATACCAGCAGGATCAAGTAATGAAACTGTTTACCCTGCACAATCAACCAGAGTTTCAGGAGCAGGAATATGGCAAACTATTGCAGCTTTAACTTTTCAGAATGGAATTCCAGTTGCGGAAGCAGATGAAATATTTTTTACCAGAAATTTACCATTAACTGCATCAACTTTAACAATTCAGTATAGAGGTCATGCAAATGGCAATATTTTTGGGGCAAGTTCTACTACTTTAGCAAATGTTGGTGGTGGTTCTGAAACTGAAACAACATTCATCTTAGATGATGGTGGAGAACAGGCTACTGTTGAGGTTAGATATTATCCTAACTTTAATGGGAATGGTAAAGCAATTAGAGTTAGTGTAACAGAAAGAGTAAATTCGGGGTTACCAACAATAAATGATGTAGAAGTAATACTGTCTTTTACTGAGACTAGAACAGTTCCTTCTGTTCCTGAAACAATAAGGGAAGTATTTTTAGCTAATCAAGCTACACAAGGTAGTAATGTTTTTGCTATAAAGCCAAGTGTTTCGGGAACTGTAGTAATAGAATCTGATAGTGTTGCTGTTGATTCTAATTATGCTTATACAACAGCATTTGCAGCGGGTGAGACGGGAACATTGCAAACTTTAGTCCTAACATCCAATTTCTTTGATTATAGAATATTTGAACCTTCAACAAGTGTTATTCAAACTTTAGAAAATTATTCTACTTTACCTCAATTTGGACTTTTTACAACAGAATACACTCATGAAACCGTAGTGGATTTTGAAGTCCAACTCCAAGCAAGGGGTGAACAAAATGATATAATAAAATTAGGACAAGAATTGGTTTTGATTGATTCTGGCGGTGATAGATGGAGATTAAGCGTTAATGTCGGGGGAGCACTAATAACTACTAAAATTGTTTAATTATGGTAAAGCATATAGTACAAGACCATTTGCATACAGAGCATTTTGGTATAGATGGAAGTGATAATATTACAAGATCTCATGAGTATGGAAAATTTAGACTATCGGTACCGGAACCGATAGTTTGTACATTATCTGATACATGGTATAAAATAACCGGAACTTGGACAGATGATGGTCAAAACAATGGATTTACTACCGATGACGCTAATGATAGAATAATATCCAATACAAGCGAAAAGACATATGAGCTAAAAGGTGTAAGTGATGTGGAAGTTGATGCAGCATGTACGATGATTTATGGATTATTTATTAATGGTTCTGAATCTGGTAAAAATACACCTCATGATTTTAATGTAGTAAGTAATACCGAGAACATATCTATAATTGATTTTATAGATGTAAAGTTAAATGATTATTTTGAAGTATGGGTCAAGACCGATAAGCCTAATTTAACTGTTACTCCAAATACATTAACTGTTTTATTTAAATGGTAATTTTATAAAAAGAATTGTTTTTATTATCTTTATTCGTATTTTAGTTTAATCATTTAAAATTTTTAAGATGAATTTAATTTGTAGATGCCCAGGTGATGATACAGGCGGAGATGTTCACCCTCCTATCCCACCAGGACCGGAAGATTAGTTTAATTTCAGATGTTAGATAGATATTTAATCAGAGGCATATTAGGGTTTATCGTTTTATCTTTATCACTAATGGTATATAAGTATCAAGAAGGATGGGGATTAGATGTAATTATGAGCGTCATTTATTTTTCAAAGAACTCTATATTTCAATTGATTTTGTTATACTATATCTGGGATAAGGTATTTAAAAGAGCTATTATCCCAGAGATAATAGCTTGCTTTGTTTTATTAGGAGTTTTGATTTTTTACGAAGGATTATCTGTAGGGCTAAATCAGACTCAATATTATGGAATGTTAAAATCATCGGAGTTTATTTTTGGATTGATAGCTGTTGTTAGTATTGTTTATGGAATATTAAAATCCTCAAAGTCCTAAATTTATGAGTAGCGTAGAATCAGCCCAGGTAGTTGAACAAGTTATATTAGCTGTAGAAGCTCAAACATTAAAATCCCAGACATCTTTTCTAAGAAAAGTGGCTTGGTTAGTTATCCCCACAATGATTTTAGGTGGGTTTACTACATATGTATCTAGCGTTAAGGCTACAGAAAGATTTTCTCTAAAGATAGAAGAGCATGAAGAGCAGATTAAAGAAATAAAAAGTAGTAAAGTTCATATAGAGCAATTTAATATGTACATTTCTACTCAAAGAGAATTAGTGCAATTATTACGAGATAACGATACTAGGAATTATGAAAGAATACAGAATTTAGAGGGGAAGCTAGATCGTTTTGTAGAGAAATATAATTTTTCAAAAGGTAATTAATTAGTTATTATATAAAGTTATGTATTATGATTCAAGGGTTTGATAGTCAAATACAGCCAGAAGAGAAAGATGATCTTCAAAAAGGTTTTTATAGACTCTTTGAAAGCATGAATAGAGATGACAAAAAATCTATTTCTGTTCATATGAAAAAAGGTAGTGAGATAAAGGGTGGACTAAAAGACATTCTAACTCAATTAAAAATGGATAAATCTAAGTGCATAGAATATATGACAGCTGAATTAGGCCATTTGAAATATTCTCCTGACAAAGAAGCTAATAATTATGCTTTAGAAGGGCTTAAGCATCGCATAGATTACATTCCAAAGAAGTTTAGCTATGACATGATCAATCATGGTGAAATGTATGTAAATACTGATGGAGAAGTCAAGGAAACTTCTATAGAGAAGCCTACACAAGAAGAAAAGTCAGAAATGAGAGAGTATAACCGATATGTAGACAAATATGTTGAATTATGCATATCTATTTTAAAGATTAAAACTTTACATGACAATATTTCTGACAGTAAGGCTTATCAATTAGATGTAGATCAATTAGCTATGTTGGGCTTATAAAAAGTGCTTATGAATAAGATTAGAAGTTACATGACTTTTCGTTCTGTTGATGATAGGGCGAGTGAGGTTTTTGAATTAGAAAAATCTATTAATGAGGTTAAGGCTGAAGCTATGGAATTAGCTAAAGAAATTAATCCAATTATTAGAAAATTTGAAAATCATATACTTATCGTTGAAAAAGCTGTAAATATAGCTAAAAGTGAAGAAAAGAAATCAGAGAACATATTTCTTTTAGATAAGTTAACTGATAAATTGAATAATGTAAATTCTATCTATTTAAAAAATATAGGTGAACATAAAAAGAAACTTAATGATATTGAGAAGTCTATTGACAATTTAGTAGGTGATCATCGGGTAAAGGAAAGAGTCGATTATAGGAAAAAATTACAAAAAGCTGATGATTCTTTTAACAACATCTTATCTAATTATGAAAAAGGGGTTATTAGCGAAGATATTTTAAATAAAGCTTACGATAGTTATACACAACTAACAGGAATAAGTAAAGGTGGCAAAGATGATAAATTTGCTACTGTAATGAGGGAGTTTAAGCAAGGAAAACTTAAATCAAGTAGTGGAGATAAAGTTACAGATAGAAAGCAGGCTATAGCTATAGCCGCATCTGAAGCTGGAATAAGTAAGGCTGATAGTGACCATGATATGCAACATATACAGGAGATGATTAAAGAACATCAAAGATTAGTAGATGTGTTATCTCCACATTCTAAGATGGATAAGAAAGTAGAAAAAGAACTTTCTATTCAGCAAAGTGAATTAGATAAATATAAAGAACAATTACAACAAATTAAAAGAAAAGAATCCATAGCTAAGGTTCAAAAAGCCTTTGATTTGGGATTAATTTCAGAAGAAATATTGCAAAAAGCAAAATCTTCTGAGCCTACAGAAGCTCAAAAATTAGCGGGTAATTATAAAAAAGACAAAGTAAAGGTAAATGGATTAGAGGTTTCTATTGAAAATAAAAAAGGTTCAGAAAGATCTGGAATAGGAGAAGGTGGTAAATCATGGAAAGTTAAAATGAATAACGATTATGGGTATTTTAATCGAACTAAAGGAAAAGATGGTGACCATATAGATGTTTTCTTATCAGAAAAACCAGAAGAAGGAAAAATATTCATAATAGATCAGTCTAACCAGAAGGGTGATTTCGATGAGCATAAGGTTATGATGGGATTTGCTTCTGAAAAAGATGCTTTAGATAACTATAAATCAAATTACGAAAAAGACTTTAAGGTAAAGTATAGTGGAATATCAGAAGTAAGCGTAGAGACGTTAAAAAAGTGGCTTAATTTAGGAAGTAAGGGGAAGAAATTAAAACCTTATTCAGAACTTAAAAAATCTATAGAGATATTAGAAGAATCAGAAATAGAAGACTTATTAGAAAAAGGAAGGTCTGGAATCTATTCTGACAATGCCGAAAATAGAAAGCTTGGAAGGGTAGGTAAAAGGTATGGTAGTATTAAAAATAATTTCGATAAAATTTCAAATTATTTTGTTGAAATTTTATCTAAAAAGGGATATAATTTATCTGTAAATAAATCTAAAACTAGTTTTGGTGAAAGTTGGTATTTAAAGACAAATATAGGACACGAAACATATCAAGTAAGAATATCAGATCATTCAGTAGGGACAATAAGACTTAAAAACGATCCTACTATAATGTATATTAATAGTGATAGTAGTAATTATAAAGAGAAAGCAATAGAGGTTGTAAGCATTTTTGATAAGATAAAAAAATACAAGGAAGATAGAGATAAGGAATTTGATAAAATCAAAAATATTGAAGAATATTATAAAAATAAAAAAGAAAAAGTATTAAGTACCTTAAATAAAGAAAAGTATTTATTGTCAGTTTGGGATAGGACATCTAAAACTTTAGAAGAAGTAAAAACTCAAAATCCAAATTGGAAATATATAAAACAGACTAATTTAGGTAATGGTTTTTATAAATATGAATATATAAAAAAAGATAATAGTGATTACGCTAAAAAATGGGGAGTTAGAAATAATAATAATCCTTCTAATGATTATACTGATTATTTATTAGACAATTTAAAGGAATTAGAAAAATCTAATTTTAATTATTTTTATGATAATTTATTTTTTGGCAATATATCTAAGGATATTGTTGAAGATATTCAAAAATCTCGTTCTGGAACTTATATCAATACAGTTGAAAATAGAAAATTAAATAGGGTTGGTCAAAAATATGGAACTACAGGAGACAAGGAAACAACCTCTACTGAAAAAACTACACAACCGGAGAAGGAAGAAAATAAAAATACAGATAGTGTAGAAGAACAAGCTAAGATAGCTAGTGGATCTGCATTAGAAACAGCCTCTAAAGAAGCTAAAGACCCAGAAGTAAGATCAGCTGCACATAAAGAATTAGACCGTAGAGAAAGTGAGGAAAAGGTTAAAAAACCAGGGGAAGACTCACCTGATAAAGTGCCAGAGGAAGAATCTAAAGAGACTGATAAGGATACAAAAGATTTAGATTCTATGTCTAATAAAGAGATTAGAGATTTTTATATTCAGGATAGTGTGGATAGTGTAAATTATTTACATGAAAATTTTATAGAAAAGAAAGCTTTAGATCTATATACTGAGGAAGGGTTCGAGCATATTAGGAATTTTATATCTACTGGTAAGGCCAAAGAAGAAGTTTTGGATTTAAAAGATGGCTTTCAGTTTAATGTTAATAAAAATACGCTTAATACGGCTATAGGTTCTATATCTAAATTTATTAAAAACAATACAATAAAACAAGACATTACTTTACATAGAAGAGTAGATTTATCAGGCACTACTAAAGACTTTTTCTCCAAATTAAAAAAGGGGGATGTTTATCAAGATGATTCTTTTAGTTCCACTGCATTAAGAGGAATAGCTAGATTTGGTGATTTTAATATCGAAATTAGAGCTAAGAAAGGAAGTAAGGTTGCAAATGTAGGGAATCCTTCTGAAATAGAATATTTGATAGATAAGGGGTCTAAATTTAAGGTATTAGATACAAGTACAAAAGGCATAATTGTTGAATTATTATAGCTATGGAAAAAGAAACGCAGAAAATAAATAGATTCACCTATTCTAGTGATGAAGGTTTGAAGGTAGTTTCTACAGAAAATAAAGAAGAAATCTCTGAAAAAGAAGAGGGTAAATAGGGCATGGTTGGGGAGAATACAAAGATAAATTATAGTGCAAATTTTTATGATAATAAAATTGCACATCCGGTATTTAATACTATATGTAATTTTACCCCTGCTTCTGATGGTAAGTATAGATTTGTGTATGCGACCAGAAATTTGATTAGTGGTAAGTGGTATGTTGGACAGCACACAACTAAAAATATAGATGATGGTTATATGGGGAGTGGGGTCTCCTTGTTATTGGCCATTAAAAAATATGGTAAAGATAATTTTAGAGTTGATCATTGCTGTTATTGTGAAAACCAAAAAAATTTAGATAAAGCAGAAGTTACATATATAAACTACTTTGATTCTAGAAATAGGGGCTATAATATAATACACGGAGGTTTTGGTGGGGGTGCTAGGACTAAAGAACAAAAAGAGAACTTAAGGCAGAAGAATTTAGGTAAGAAGCTTTCAGAAGAAACTAAGCGTAAAATTAGTGAAAGTACTAAGGGTAGGGTAATATCTAAGGAGACTATTGAAAAGAGGAGGCAAAAGACAGTAGGTAAAAAGAGGACTGATGAATTTAAGCGTCGATTGTCTGAAATTAAAAAGGGGAAATTAATTGGAGATAAGAACCATTTTTATGGTAAAAAGCACTCTGAAGAAACAAAGAAAAGATTGTCAGAAATACATAAAGGACGTAAGATTAGTGAAGATATTAAAAAGAAAATAAGCGAGTCTACTAAGGGGGTTAAACAAAAACAAATAACTTGTCCTTTTTGTGGAAAGGTTGGTGGCAATAGTGGAATGAAAAGATTTCATTTTGACCATTGTCCAGAAAATCTTAATAGAAAGAAGACAAAAGGACAGAAAAAGCCTAGAAAACTATCTTGTCCATATTGTGATGTAGTGGGCGGTGCCAATACAATGCATAGATTTCATTTTGATAATTGCTTAAAGAATCCTAAAAATTTTGGTAAAAATAGAAATAGGAGTGAGGAGTATAAGGAGAAACATAGGCTTGCTTTTAAAAATAAACCTATAGTTACTTGTCCTCATTGTGGCAAACAAAGTACTCATAAAGGTGCTATGAATTTGTGGCATTTTGATAATTGTAAATTGAAAAAATAAGTTCTTATGTATATAGATAATCCAGATTTTAATTTTTTTGTTGAAATTGATAGTGATGATTTAGAAAAATCGTCAAAAAAAACAGAGAAGACTGGTAGATATGATAATATGACAATACAGGGTATTGCTTCGGACAGTTCTGAAGATACAGATTCAGAAATACTTGAACCGAAGGGATTCCAGTTGGATCGTTTCAGGAAAATTGGTTTTTTGAACTATGATCATAAGGGTGCTAGTGACCCTCGGTATTTTATCGGTGAGCCAGTAGATGCTAGGATTGTGGACAATAAGTTCTTTGTTAAGGCCAAGATGTACAAGCAAAACTCTATTGCTAGGAATCTTTGGGACACTATGATAATGTTAAAGGCATCTAATAGTAGTCGTAAAGTTGGGTTTAGTATAGAAGGAAAAGCCCTTGAAAGAGATACAGTGAACCCTAAAAGAATAACTAAGGCACTCATAACTGGCTTAGCAGCAACACTTTCGCCCAAAAATGGAAATTCTTATGCTGACATAGTAAAAGGACATTATTCTGATCCATTAGTAAAAGAATATGAATACGAAGACAACGATACCCTTCAAAAAGCTGAAATACCTAGTAGTGGTAATGGGGGTGAGGTTACTTATTTAGTAGATATATTCGATAAAGAAAAGGGGTTAAGATATACTATTGATAAAGACCTTAGATTAAAAGTAGAAAAAGCAATCTCTACTCAAACTGCACAAGCTATAATCAAGGAAAGTTTAGATAAGAAATTAAAGAAACTTAGCTTTGGAGATGTAAAAAAAGCATTAAATGTAGTTGCTATAGGTAGAGCTGAAGGTAAGATTAATGACAATATCTTCGAAAAAGTCAAGGAAAACATGGATATTTACAAAAAACACTTATAAAATTTTTAATATTTAATATAAAATTATATTTTTATAGTAAATAAATACTTCGTAAATTATAATCGGTCGATAATTTTTTGTTCTATATAACATGGCAGAAAATAATGCGCCTGTTTCCTCTGTTACAAAAGAAGATATTGAAAAGTCATTAAGAGATTTAAATCTTAGTGAGGAAGATATTCAAAAAGCAGTGCAAGATTTTGAGAAATCTGAAAGCACAGAGGAATTGGATAATAAAGGTGAAAATAACGCATCTAAAGATACCTCAGATTCAACCCCAACAGATTTAGAAAAAAGTATTTCTGATAAGAAAGAAGAATTGAGATTACTTGAAGAAAAGCAAACTCAGCTTAAAAAATCTGAAGAAGATCAGTTAGGTAGTCAAAACTCTGTTTCTGATAGTTTGAATCCAGATTTAATTAAGTCTATTACTGAAGAGGTAGGAAAAGATGTTGGTATCAAACTACAAGGAATTACTTCTCTATTTAAGGGTATTTCTGATGAATTACAAGAGCTCAAGAAAACTAATGAGAAATTAGTTGAGGACAATGGAGAATTGAAAAAATCTCTAACTGATAGTTATCAAGCTATAGAGAAAATTTCTAGTTTTACTCCTGGTTTAAAATCTGTAGGAACTCAAAATTACCTTCAGAGATTTGAAAAATCTGAATCTTCAGAAGAAGGTGATAAGAAAACTTTATCAGTAACTCATGACAAATCTGAGATTCAAGGACTACTTTTAAAGAGTATGTCAGATGATGATTTCTTAAAGAAGCATGGAAATGATTGTGCAGCTTTTGAAACATCAAACACTATATCTAAAGGGTTGGAAAAAGCTCTTAAGGATGAATTCGGTATTAGTTTAACTATGTAAAATAGACAGTCGTAATGAACGATTTCAATAATCTTTTTAATCAAAATCAAGGAGCTAATCCTGGTAATGTTTTCTCTAACCCAAATATTGATGAGTTAGTAAAGGCGATTACTGCGGGTCAGACATCTGGTAGAACACTAGATGGTCAGGTGACTAATGGAGCTGCCTTGAAGTTAGAGAGCTTAGAAGCTACTCTTAAAAATCTTACTTTCAGAAGCGAACACTTTGTATTCTATAACAATATTGCCAAGAAGGCTGCTAAATCAACAGTTGAAGAATATAATCAATTAGTCCGATACGGACGTAGTGGTAAATACTCAGTAAGAGAAGGTGATTTACCTGAAACTTCAGATACTGAATACCGTAGAATGTCAGAATTGATCAAATACAAAGGTATTGTAGGTCAAGTAACTGACGTTATTCTTCAAACTAATAATCAAATAGATGTAATGCAACAAGAAATTCAATCCAAGATGATCTTGTTACTTCAATCTATTGAAGCTGAAATGCATTATGGTAATAGTGCAGTTGATCCATTAGAATTTGATGGTACATATAGATTACATAGAAAATCTATTGGTGGAACTAATCTTAACTATAATAGATCCCCTTTCACTTTAGACCTTAGAGGACAAGTATTACAAGATAGTCATATCAATGAAATCACTTCAAATGTTGTGAATGAAGGTTATGGTATGATTACTGATATTTTTGCTCCTCCTGTAGTATTTACTGATTATGTAGATCAGAAATATGAATTGAGGCGTATTGTTGATGGTGCTCAAGTGGCTAGTGGTAAATTTGGTCAGAGAGTAACTAGTTTTACAACTCAGTTTGGAGAATTAATGCCAAGAACTACTATCTTCGGACGTAGGGCTATTGCACGTCAAACTAGTGGTGATACAGCGGGTGCTCAAACAACTAAGGCTCCAGCAGCTATTACTCCTGATGGAACAACTCCTTTGGCAGCTGTAGCTGATGCTACCGGAACTCAATTTGGAACGGCTTATGCTGGTGATTATTTTGTAGCAGTAGCAGCTGTAAATGAATTTGGAGAAGGACCTTTGACAGCTCTTTCAGCTTCAGAAGTAACTGTAACAGCTACTCAATCAATTGATATGAAGTGGTCTATTACAGATAATGCTTATCCAGCCACTGGTTATGTTATCTATAGAAGTGAAAAGGATGTTTCAACTGCCTTGGCAGATACTCCTCTTTATCCTGTTTTCAGTATAACTACAGCAGAATTGACAGCTGGTTATGATGGAGCAGCAGCAACCTTAGCTAGAGATAGAAACTTCAGTATTCCTAATACTGAGCAGGCATTTATTTATGAGACTAGAAATCCAGAGATTATGTCTATTAAAGAATTAGGTGGAAGTATGAGAAAGCTAGATTTAGCTATCACGAATCCAACTTATCGCTTTGCTATTCTATACTACTTAACTCAGTTGATGTATCAGCCGTTTAAAGTAGGTGTATTAACCAATATTGGTAAATTGACCGCTTAATTAAGTTAAGTGAATGATATATAATAAAGGGAGGGAAAATTCCCTCCTTTTTAGTTAATAATAAAAAACGGTAAAAATGAGTGTAGTTACATTAAAAACAGATAAGTTTAATAGAAGGAATAAATCGTACATAATTTCTGGAATTGAGGTTAAATTTGATCATATGGGACTTGCTGATGTACCTGAAAGGCATGTAGAAAAGCTTTTAGAGGGTGGATTGAAAGTGGCTGATGATACTGATCTAGAAAGATTGAAGATATCTATTAAGCCTAAAGCTGAACAAAAAGCTGATGTAGATCTTTTAGAAGAAATCAAGGTTCTTGAAGAGGATAGAAAAATTTTAGAAGAAAGGAATTTAGAGCTTTCTAATAAAATTAAAGAATTAGAGATTGAAAATGGAAGATTGGCTGATGAATTACAGAAAGCGTTGATATCAAAACTTGATGAGGTTAAGATGGATGTTGTCGAAACTCCTGAAGCTGAAAAAGTAGATGAGGTTGTACCTGAAGAAGTTGAAGATAATAATGGGGTTATTATTGATGACCTTAAAAAAGATGAATTGATTAAATTATGTGAAGAGTCTGAACTACCTGAAAAAGAATGGAAAGATTTAAACGTAAAGGCGCTTAAATATTATTTAAAGACTAAATTAGCAGAATAAAATATGCCTGAGATAAATCTCACTATAAAGAATAAAAAGAACAGAGGGTTAGTGATAAACAGTAGAGAATTATTAGCCCTCTACTTTTATGGAATAAATATTGAGAATCAGCAAGGGACAGACCTTTCTCCTATGATTCTGGATACTTATATCCGACAAGCTCAAGATGAGATTGAAAGGTATCTTACTATTAGGTTAAATAGACAGATTGTAGATGAAGTGTCTGATTATTTTAGGGATGAATTTTTAGGAACTGGTTTTATTAAAACTAAATTTTTAGTAAATGAAGCTTTTGAGCTAAATGGTATTTTAGGTACAGTTCAGCAAGTTAGTTATCCGAGACCTTGGCTTACTAATAATACTGTAGATGGGATAGGGAATACTAGACAGATTGTAATAGTTCCTAATAGTAGTACTAATAGTGTCAGTATTAATTCAGCTTTATTTGCAGGATCAGTTGTACCTTATATTGGATTAGTGAATAGTAGGCAGATATCTAGTTATTGGAATTTAAAGTATTGTACCGGGTGGGGCTGTGAAGAATTGCCTTATGATATTTTAGATGTGATAGGAAAATTAGCTAGTATTAGGGTATTTAATATTTTGGGAGATATCGTGATTGGAGCCGGAATCGCTTCTATGTCTTTAAGTATAGATGCTTTAAGTCAAAGCATAGCTACTACTTCTAGTGCTGAAAATGCATCTTATTCGGCTAGAATTAAACAATATCTATCAGAAATAAAGGAAACTTTAAAAAGACTAACAGGTACCTATAAAGGGGTAACATTAACTTCTATATAATATGCCAAAGACAATAACTCCACTAACTTCTCCAAGCCTTCTACAGCAACCTAGTGTTGAATTTAGAGGAAATGATATGGATGCTGCTATATGGCGAAGAGGTTATGATATAGTTATTGAAGATGCCATTAAATGTCCATGTAGAATTAAAGGGTCTAATGATGCCTTATCCTCTTGTCAGAACTGTTTAGGAACAGGTTGGGTACATGTAAATCCTACTCAAGATAGGGCTTTATTAAGTAGCATGAACTTTGAGACAAAATATAAGCCATGGACTACAGAAAAATTAGGACAAGTATCTATATCAGTTCAACACAGGAGTTATTTGTCTTTTATGGATAGGGTTACTGTAATAGGAGATGAAATAATTCAATCAGAGATTGTGAAACCCATTAATTCAGGTGGTAATCATTTTGCATATACTATTTATGATATAAAAAGCGTCGTTGAAGTTTTTCAATTTATTGATATAGATCAACCTTTAAGATTATTGGTACAGGGAACTGATTATACTATAGATAGAAATAAATTGATATTATTAATTCCTGCGGCTGAGAATTTAAGTATAAGTATAAGGTATTATCACAACCCTCAATATTTTATAATTGACTCCCCGCATGATGTGAGAGCTAATTTTAAAACTAACAATCTAGGACAAGAAGAAAAACAAGATCTTCCTAAATCTTATGTAGGAAGAGCAGTTCATTATCAGATTGATGCTTTAAATTTTGAAGGTGATAATATCATCAATAATAGTTACTTATGATACCAATAAGTATAGATGCCAGTGGATTGTTAGAAGCTGTAAATGTATCTGAAGAAGATGCAAGACAGTTTGTAAGCAATGTGATTCAAGAAACTGCTGTTGAATTTACTACTTATTGGAGTAATGCAGCTAATGTATTGGGCTCGTCTAGGCAAGAGTATCAGAATAGTATTTATACAGAAAAAATTGACGATTTAACTTACATTGTTGGACTAAGAGGATTTGTTCCAAATGCGATTGAGCAGGGAATATCTGGCTTTGATCAAAAGATAGGTTTTTCTAAGAGTAAGGATAGAACAGAAACCAAAGATGGTGGATGGTATCTAACTATCCCCTTTAGGTTCGCTAATTCAGGGTCTGTGTCAAAAAGCCCTATATTCTCAGGAGGAAGGTTGCCTAGCAAAATTCAAGCAGAAGTTGATAAATTAAATGTAGGGCAAACTTTACCTAAAACCAAAATCCCAAAAGAGTTATTGGAACCTAATCCTAGAAATAGAGTAGTGACTAAGAGTAAAATTTTTGATGAATATTCTCGAACTCATAGTTTTTTTGAAGGAATAAAGAAAACAAAAGGGGGAGTATTTTCTTTTAGGAGAGTAAGTAGTAAGAGTGATTCAAATAGTTGGATTCATTCAGGGATATCAGCTAGAAATTTATCTGAAAGGGCGTTGAATAATATGAACTTAGAAAGAACTCTGTCAGCTATTGCTAGAAAATATGTAGATCAATTATGATTACAATACCAGAGATTACATTAAAAAGAATTTTAGATGCTGTATTGCAAAAAATACAGGATGATTATAATTCTGAAACTGATAAGAGCAGGACATTTTTGCATAATATGTTTAATGGAGTTCAAATAGGTATAGCTAATTATCTACAGGAAGCTGTTAGGATATTTGTTAGAGATGGGGATGATCCCAGAGTTATAGAGACAACTTTAATGTTTGATAGGGAAAGGACAAGAGTCCCGACTGTACATATAACTATTCCTCAAAGTACACCTTATGGTGATGGAATTGGGTATGATTTGGGGTATACAGATGATATAAAATATAATAATCCTGCTACAGAATTTACTCAAGAATTAACTAGGTCATTTAGGTCTAATTTTGAATTAGTTATAACAGGAGCTAATCAAAATGAAGTTCTTATTATTTATTATGCCCTAATGAGTGCATTAATAGTAAATGTAGAAGGATTAGAGATGAATGGATTTAGAAATCCTATTTTGTCAGGTAAAGAATTTTTTCTAAGAGAAGATATAAGTCCGAATGGATATGCAAGAGTAATAACTTTATCTTCTTTTGCTGAATTATCTGTTCCGAGATTTAATAAGATAAGTATTATTAGTAGTGTTGAATTTGAAGGAACGCCTTATGACGACTAAGAAAAAAGAAATAACAATAAGAGAATTTTTATATAAAAAAGGTATAACTGATAATTTCCTAATATCAAGTTTGGAAAGAAATAATATGAAAAAAGACTCAGAAACTAACTGGAAGAAGTATTGTGAAAATAAAAATATCGACCTTTAGTTTCGCATGAAGTATTTTTTTATTATTTTTATGTAAATTGTAAAACAGAATCGGTATTTAGTATGGTTAAAATATACAGATGCCTACAGAATTTAACTTTGAAGGTAGAAACATAAGACTTCCAGGAGTCTATTCAACTATCAGATCAGGTATAACAAACCCTCCTTTAACATTATCTTATGGTAATGTACTTATTATAGATACCGGATCAGGAGCTGGCTTCGGAGGAGGAGCTGGAATAAGTGGAACTTTAGCTAGTGGAATTGATACTGTATATCCAGTATCTGATATTGATTCTTTTAGGCTATTGACCAAAGGAGGAAGATGGTATTCTTTAGCAGAACCTTTATTTACTCCTAGATTTGGTACTAATGGAGTTAGTACAGTTTATTATGTCAGAGCAGCTACTACAGTTCCTGCTGAAATGACCTTTAATCCAACAGGAGGAGGTCCAAATGGAGGTGCTTTTGTTGTTCAGTGTAGAGATGAAGGGATAGTAGGGAATGGAGTTTTAGACTCAGGATCAGAATTAAGGCGAGGGTATGCTTTTAGATTGAGAGCAGGTGTTATTGATAGCAGTAAGTTTATTATAGATTTTTATAGAGGAACTTATACTGGAACAGCAGCTGATGGATTTCCTTATGGATTAAGTTTGGAATCTGCTTCCAATCCTTTAATAGTAGTTACTTCTGTAGAATTTGCAGATTTTAATGAATTAGTAACTTGGGCTAATAATGACCCTATATTTGCTGAATTCTTTGCTATTAAAACTCAGACAGTAGCTGGAGATGGAAGTATTGATTCAGCTGATTTGACAACTTTTTCCTCTTATCAACTAGCAATTTCAGGAACAGAAACTTTTGATACTGATGGAATTAATTCAGTTTTAACTGCTATTCCTACTTTGAGATATAATTTCTTGCTTAGTGATAAGTTTGGAGATAATGCTCAGGATGCAGCTAATGATTTGTATTTATCTCACATTACATCTTCAGATACTAGCTTTAGTAAGAGGCTATATGTAGGAGGAGGAAGAGATAATACTAAATTTACTCAAGCTAATGGGTCAATCCCAACAGCACAGCATTTTGATACTGATAAAGTAATTGTTGTTCATGGAGGATCTATTGTTGATTCTATATTCTCACCTACCAGATTGAGAGAACAAGATAGTTTATATACAACTGCACAGGTTGTAGGTAGATTGGCAGGTTTAGAGCCTCAAGTTCCAGGGTCATTTAAGCCTTTAGATATAGCTGGTGTTATTCATGAACTAACTACTCAAGAAAAACTTCAAGCTTTAGATGCAGGGGTGTTGGTCGTACATTTGGATACACAATTGCCGACACCATCTTATACTATATTACAAGCTGTAAATACATTGCAGAATAATAGTAATATAATTAATCCTGATGGGACATCTCCTGAGATTAGCATAGTAAGAATAGCTGATCAATTAAATTTAGAATTGACAGTTAATGCTAGATTAGATTTATTTGGACAAGAAGAAGGTCCAAATTTAAATACATTGAGTGATGCTATTATTACTGATTGGGTGGCAGGGCAATTACAATCAAGAACTGCTACAACTACTGATGATAATTTAATTTTATCTTTCAGAAATATTCAAGTAACCACTCAACAAGACGCTAAGTTTGTAACTTATGAATTTAGACCTAACGGTCCTGTTAATAAGTTCTTCTTAACTGGATTTATGATAAATTAAAAAACAATTAGATGTCACAGAGAACAGTTACAGGAGCCGTTGCAGTAGTAAAAATCAACGGAATTCCGGTTGGAAAAATAAGAGATATTAGGGCTACAGAAACTTATGCGAGAGGGGAAGTTCGGGGTATAGGCAATTTAGATGCTCAAGAAGTTCCTGTATTAACGCATAATGGAACCTTCTCTATAGATGCCTTCTTGTCGGATTTGAACCAATCAGGAATTAGGCAGTTGTTAAATAGAGAGGCTATTTCTATTCAGCAATTTATAGATAGTATAACCTTAAATGAGAGAGGTATTGATATTTATATTTATAAAAGAATTCCTGCCACTATAGATCAGACAACTCAATTAGTTACTGATACAGCTGAAGCACCTATTGCTATATTAAGAGAGTGTTATTTAGATAATGTTAGTTTTAATGTAAGTGAAGGTCAAATTTCTACTCAGAGTCAAACAGGTAGGTTCTTAAGACCTATAATTTTTAATACATAATTAATTTAAAGAATCGTAAACATGGAAGAATTGAAAGAAGTTATCTCTATAAGTATTAAGGATTCTGTATATACTTTTGATATTAAAAACCTTAGTGCAGGAGATTTCTTAGACATAGAATCGTACAAACAGGCTTTATCCAGAGGTCAGTATTCGAATATGAGTAGTACTTTATCAGTGGACCCACAACAAGCAGCTAATTTGATAGATATGATTAGTTGTTTTAGAGTGCTGGAACCCAAAATAGAGCAAGGTTTAGCCACAAAATCTTTTGAAAAGCTTAATCTTATTGATTGTAAAGAGTTGCTGACTGTATATGTCAAAGAATTCCTACCTTGGTATAGAGGATGGATGGGATTCTTAAATTCGACTCCAGAAGATAGTGACGAACAAAAATAATATTAGAAACTCTATTATAGAGTGGAATAATAGATTCCCTTTCGATAGGTGGTGGAGAGAGAAATATAAAGTACCTTTCGGATCTTCCTTACATAAGGAATCTATTTTTTTTTATCAGTATTTTGAATATATAGAAGATAAGGAGTTTGAAAGATTGGTAGAAAATAGTGAAAACCAAGATGAAGTTATGAATGAAGGATACAAACCTTTATCTGGCAATTGGTGGATAGGAACCCCATCTTCACAAACAGAAATAGATGATTGGTTTAAATCTTAATTTATCGTTTAGATGCCTATAGAAAAGAAAGTAAGATTTAGTGCTGAAGATAATTTTGCTTCAACTTTTAATAAGATGAAGCGAGATGCTGAGGATCTTAGTAGAGGTTTAATTAAAGATGCTCGACAATATACTACTTCTGGAAAAGAAACTTTAGCTTATATTGAGGAGCAAATAAAAGCTATTGAGAGACGAAATAAGTTAGAGAAAGAAGGTAGAATTACTCAAGCTCAAGCTGGATTAACTGCGGGGACATTAGATAAAGCTGGTGCTCAAAAAGAAATTTCATCTGCTAGGATAGATGCTAGATCCGATACTCAACAGATAAGGCTGTTGAGAGAGATAATAGAGACTATAAGGGGGACTTCTAGGCAAGAAATAAGGGAAGATAGAATTAATGTTGAGAAGCAGATAAAGGGAAGTGATGCTGATAGATTGGGACCTAGAGGAGATGAATTTAAAATTCTAAAAGAAACTCTACAAAGGCAATATTTAGGAGACATTAAGTCAGAAGAAACTGGAGAAAAACAAAGGTTTCAGTATGGTAAGACTATTGAAAGAGGAGCTGATCAATTAGGTGGAATTGCTGGGTCAAGAAATGAATTGTATGCAGTAGCTGCAATTGCTTCAGGAATACCTATTGTAGGCAGGGCTGTATCAGGAATTACTCAGAGAGGATTGTCAGAAGCTGAGGGGCTGGAGACAATTACAGGTAAAGTTGCAGCTCAAGAAGGTAAGGATATTAATTCTTATGTAAGAGAGTTTAATTATCGTCGTAAATCAGGTAAAGATTTAGGACTAAGTATTGGAGATTTTTATGAGAGGTTTTCAGGTATATTAGGTGCTTCAGGTGATAGGTTTTCAGCTAGAGGGCAAGCTGGAGAATTAATTGCAGGAGGAATAGCTTTAGATATAGATCAAGGGTCTATAGAGTCTTTGGTTAGGACAGGTAGAGGTGCTAGAAGAGGTTCGGGAACTAATTCTGTAGGAATACTTCAAGCATTGAGAGATGTAAGTGAAGGTCCTGGTAAGACTATTGAAAGATCATTAGTACCTGAGTATTTAAAAATACTTGTTGATGTTAATCAGCAGCAATTAGGCACCTTAGTTTCTTTAGATCAAGATAAAACTTTAAATGCTGCTATTGGACTTGCTAAACTTGATCCTAGATTAGCAGCTAATCCTGAATTAGCAGGGAATATACTTAAAGGATTCGAGAGAGGCTTATCTCAATCAGCTAGTCCAGGGGTTCAAGCTTTGCAATATAGGGCAGCTGCTCAGGCCATAACAGAAGCAGGAGGGACTGCTGATTTAATTTCTATTAGAAAAACTATAGAAAATCCTTTAGCTAATGAAAAATATTTACCTAATTTTTTGAGAAATTTAGCAGGTAGGGGGTTAAATAGAGAAAGTCAAATTTTAAATTTATCGGGAGCTTTTGGGTTTAGTACTGAAGTTTCTGAATTATTAGCTGATTCTTTTAATAGAGATCAGGGTAATTTTGATTTCAAATCTGTAATAAAAGGGGTGAATCAAAAAACTCTTAGAGATGATGCTTTAAATAAAGTAGGAACAGTTAAGAAAACAACTGCTGCTACAGAAAGCTTCTTTGAAGAGTATGGTAGTAAGATGGTTCAAAATACGGCAGGTATAATTGAAAAAGTAAAAGATTTATTAGAAGTAGACACAACCACTGCTAATAATACAACAGATATGGTGATAGAAATGAAAAAGGCAAATGAGAGAGTGGCTCAAGCTGTAGAGGGTTCTTCGGCTGCTTATGCTTTAAGAACAGCTAGGGGGTTTGATTAAATTATGCTAGGTGAGTTTGAAATATATAGGCATAATAAGCCAGAGATCACTACTATTACTGATTATTTAAACAGTGACAATAGCCTAGCTTCTGATTTTGTAGGAGATAAGGTAGGTTTTTTAGAGTATGATGGTGGGACCGGAATAACTAATTTAGACAGACTAATCGCTGGATATACTCAAGAAGAAAGGCAAAATAATTCTTCTACAGCAGCTACAGCAGAATTGTTAAAACCAAATACATTGCTTTTAATTCCTAAAAGTAGGATTAATAAAGAAGTTCTTTCTATTATAGGAAAAGATCAATTCGTAATTCAAAGTAATTTTAGGACATTTTACGGACAATCTTTGTTGCAATTGCTATCTGATCCTTTATATACCCCGTCTAGTACATTCCAATATGATGACAAGAATGTAGCTACTAGTATTTCACCTCAAGCTTCAGTATGGATTTATTCTAAAGCAATAGATAGTATTATTAATGTTAGTTCATATGTTCTTTCATGTACCACTTCAGTAACTAAGGAAGGAGGGTCTTTTAAGGTAATTTTACCCCCTGTAGTGAGTTTAAATGAACAATTAAGTATAAACAGTGGTGTGGGCAATAGGTATACCTTAAATCATGTTTTTAGGGACAGTAAGGGCACTAAAAATGATTTTGTTTTTCATAGATTGATTCAGAATAATGATATAGTTTTTATTAAATTCGAACAATTACAGATAGAAAGAGATGAAAGAATAACTGATTTTATTTTAGATAAAGCGGTTTTGTCGGAGCAATTTTATGATATGATAGGATTGGTAGATACTAATGATATTTCAACTGCATATCAAACAAATGAGGTTACTATAGATATTTCTGGAAGAGATTTGATGAAACTTTTAATTGATGATGGAAGCTATTTCTTTCCATTGCAATTTGTAGAAGGGGCAGATGATGTATTTGTAAACTTACAGGATGACGATAAGTTGATTCAAAGATTATTTAGTACCGGAAGATATGAAGCACTATTTACCTATTCTTTTAGGAGTATAGTTGACACTATTCAATTTATATTTAACCAATTAGGAAATTTGGGAGTAGTAGGAGATAATGAAGAGTTGTTTTCTGCTTATGGAGATAGGAGAACTAAAATATATAGGTTACAGAATGAAGCAGATCCCGGAAGTATTTTACATAATGGCATTTGGCAGATTATAAAATTATTGGTAGATGGAAATGTTTCTGATAGGCGTATAGCTGATGAATCTATAGGGCAGCCAGATGGACAATTAATTTCTCAAGTTCAAAAGATATGTCAAGAACCTTATGTAGAATTTTTTGGAGATACTTATGGTGATTTCTATAATTTTATTGTTAGGCAGCCTCCTTATACAGGTTCGCAGATATTGTCTATTGTTGACAATACTGTATCTGATCAAAATTTAGTTACTGCACAAAATGAAGGGTTGATAATTCCTAGTGATATTCTTGAGAAAAATACAACAGATTTAATCCTAAATATTAATGATTCTGACGTTATACAGGACAGTTTAGGATGGGAGTCTACCCATATATATAGTTGGTATGAGATTAAACCAGAAGCTGCATTTATAGGTAATCAAGACACATTATCTTTAGCATTCATCCCTATTGTATATTTCCCTCAGTATGCTAATAGATGGGGGATGAAAAGAATGAGTACAGTAACTAATTATATAAGTTATCAATCTTTAACTGGCACAACAGGAGATACTAATAGGGATTTGTTTAGAGAAGCTGTGTTGAATGATTATAAATATCTTATAGATAGTTATGCTTACCTTCCTTTTACCAGGACAGGAACTATAGTTATTAATGGAGATAGAAGAATAAAGAGAGGTACGTGGATTAGATATGTGTCTACAGGAGAAATATTTTATGTTACCAGTGTTACTAATAATTTTGGAATATCAGATGTTAATATAGATAGAACGACTACTTTAACTCTTACTCGTGGAATGAAAGAAGATCATTTAAGAGGGGAAATGAGTTATTTTAATATCATAGACACTGGTTTGATTAGAGATGTGCTCTTAGAAAGATTAAGGGGAGGTGGTTCGTCAGAAAGTAGGTCCAGAGTTAATGTTAAAAGTAATTTTGGGGTTAATGAAGATGTTTTTCAATATTTTTTACAAAGAAACCAATTTGATTAATATGCCCGGTGGTGATTTTGGAATAAAAACTTTTGGTCCTCAAAATAAGAGGTACGTTACAGGAATATGTTATGTAGTTATTCCTGGAGATGTAGATAGATCAACTTATATTCAAAATTGTTTGAATAAAGGTACAGTGTGTGTCATAGGAGATGATGGTAGTTTTATAAAAGATGTACCCGTATCTATTTCAGTTTTAGATAAAATTGATTTTCCTTTAAGAGAAAGGCAATTAGGAAGTTGTTTAATTTATGTAAACGAATATATTCATAATAAACCTATTGTTATAGGGAGGTTATTGAAAGATGATGAATCTACTTCTTTAAGCGAAAGTGAGTTCAGATTAGAAAAATATAGTGAAAATGGATCTGTTAGTATTTCAGGATCGGCAGATGTTGGTAACTTGTTCATAAATGTAGATGGTGCTTCAGGTGAAGGTGGAAGATTTTATTTAAATGTAAGCAATCCTGATAATTCAGCCTTATTAGAAGCAATAGTCCAAGGTGCTGTTAATATTGAATTAGATACTTTAGTTATAAGTGCTTTGACATCGGTTCAGATTGGAATTAAAGATTTGGAACCTGCTGCTAAGGCAAATGCTTTAGTTGAAGATTTGGAAGAATTGATAGATGGAATAACTGAATTAACAGTATCCACAGCTTTTGGCCCTAGTGGAACTCCTATTAATACTTTAACTTTTACTACGATTAAAGATAAATTAGATGAAATAAAGTCTCAATTGATAACATTACAATAATGACTTTAATACAGGGAACATTAACTACAGAAATTAGAAAAATTTCAGATCGAAGTTTTTCTAATTTTGAAGATTTCCCAGAATCTATAATTGAAGCAGCGGATAGATGGAGTGAAGCTGTAAGATTGTATTCTGAAACAATAATCCCAACAGTAACTCCAATATCTTTAACTTTAGCTAAGGCAGCTATGGAGACTGTTTTGTTGACTATAAATGTCCAATTGCAAAATGGAGAGGTTAAATTTATTGAAGGACTAACTGCTTTCTCTGTACAAATAGCATTGGGAATGCAGCCTGCATTTACAGGAACACCTCCGCCTATTCCTATAGTTATATCTCCAGCATTTCAAGTAGGGTTAAATGGAGGTTCATCAGAAGATGTTGCTGATACATTATCTACTATAATAGATACTTGGTTTAAGACCGGATTAGCTACAAACAATAGTAGTGGGGCAACGATACCTTGGTCTTAGTCCTATACTTTTTGATATTTTTTTATTATCTTTATTGAAAATACAATTTTATCATGGCTCGTGATATAGGCGCAAATACAAGATTTACAGAACTTTTAACTCAGCTAGGTATAGCTGGATTAAGTTCCTTATATCCTAAAGATTTTGAAGTTTATATGATTGGGTTCGAGTTGGTAGATTCTACTGATAAGACTTTAAGTTTTTTGAGCCTTCCTATTACACCTAGCAATATTACTATAAATGAACCCGAAATTACTAATATTAAAAAAGTAAGTGGAGGGGTAACTAGCCTAAAGACTGATTCTTTTGTTCCTAAAAATATTCAAATAAATGGTAATTTTGGGAGAAGATTTAAGACTTTGATTAGAGATCAAGTTGTAGACTTAGGGAGTTTTTTTGGTTCTTTAGCAGGGGGGTTGAATTTAGTTAATGGAGATTTTCAAGGACCTACAGTAAAGACAGGTTATGGTACTACAAAGGTGTTTCAAGAATTATTAGATAATTCTACTAGGTTAGATCAATTAGGACAACCTGTAAGGTTGTATTTTTATAACTTTACTTTTGGTGAAAATTATGTAGTAGAGGTTATAACCAAAGATTTTAGTCAAAGTAGAGAGTCTAATATTATTTGGAATTATAATGTAATGCTAAAGGCAGTAGCTCCTATTAATAATACGATTAGAAGTGAGGGGTCTTTGAGAAGCATTTTGACTACAAATTTATTGCAATCAGGTGTTAATAATTTAGCTAGTTCTATAACTAATGGGTTTTTATAATGGAAGAGTTAGGTCAATTTGAAGTTATAACTGGTTATGATATAAGAGCCTTTTTAACTAGGTTCACTACTTTCATTAATAACCAATCTCAAAATATAATTGATTATTACCAAGGATTTCTTTCTGAATTAGATAGGGATTCTTATAGAGAATTTCAGGAACTTCAATCTGAAGTTGATATTGTATTGAATTTATTTGATTTTTATTATGAAAGGTTTGCTTTAGTTAGTTTTTGGGATTTAATAGAATCTATAGATGACATAAAGATTAAGTTAGAAACTATTGATAACTTTAGTAAGTTTGCCAGAACATCTGTTGAAAGAGGCTCTTTTAATACAGATGTAGAAATTGAAGTAAATAAGAGAAGAGGGGAGACTTTAGAGGAATTAGTGGCTAGATTAGGTTCATTTGATAGACAGAATGATTGGATAGAGTTAGCAGAGAATAATTTTTTAATAGAAGAGGATTATACGCCGGAAGGCTCCAAGTTATTGATAGCTAAATTTAAAAACAATGCTAGATTTTTCATAGAGAGTGTGGTAGATGTAATTACTCCTGAAAGCATAAAAGGATTGGATGTAGCAAGGAGAATTTCTTTTGTCGATGATGATCTGCAAACATTATCTTATGATGAAACGGTCAATCAAACATTGGATGTGTTGGTTGGGCTTAGGAAAAATGATAATCCAGAATTTCCCCAGCATGGGATAGATCCATCAGTAATATTAGGCATGAGTGAAAGATCAGTAACATTACCTTCTATAACAAGACAGTTATTTCAAACTTTCTCTACTGATGATTATGTACAGCAATTAACTATAACAAGCACAAGTTTTGAAAGAGATAGTGTTATGTTAGATTTTGATATATTAACTAGGTCTGCTCTTGAGCAAAAAAGAACTTTGAATCTAAATGGAAACTGATGTTTTAACTATACAAAGGATTAAGGAATTAACTTCTGAAATCTTATACAATAAGACTTCTAAAGTAACTAAGGTTACAGATAATTCTGTTATAAATGCTATTCTGTTTTCTATAAGTAAGATAGGGCAGAAAGGGTTAAAGGATATAGCTATTTCAGAATCTAAACAATTTCCTGAAAGCGCAGTTGGAACTATCTTAGATGGTGTAGCCTTAAGGACTGGTGTTCCTGCTAGATTTGGAGCAGTAGGCTCATCTACTTTTGTTAGATTAGTGGGGGCCCCTGGGACTCAATATATAGCAGCTACTCATATATTTACAAGTAATTCAGGGGTTCAATTTGAGTTAGCTCAAGATGTAACTTTAGGAGATTTAGGTTATACCTATGCTAATGTTAGAAGTAGAGATGTAGGGAATAGAACTAATGTAGCTCCAGTGTCTATAAGACAAGTTACTCCTGTTCCTACAGGGCATAGTTATGTTGTGAATGAATTTCAAGCTATAGGAGGGGCAGATTCAGAGAATGATATATTATTCAGGCAAAGAATAATGAATTACACTAATATCTTAGCTGAATCAACATTAGAAAAATTTACCCAAATATTTATTTCTATAAATAATAATGTTCTAAGATTGTTGTATAGAGGATTAACTGAAGATGGTAGATCAAGATTAGGTGTTTTGGCTCAAAATGGGGCTCAATTTAGCCAATCTGAGTTAGATCAGTTATTAAATGATTCAAGAAGATATTTTTCTATTAGTGATCTTAGAAGAGAGGGTAATGAAACAATAGGGATTCAATTAGAAAATATTGATTTCTTTCCTTTGGATATAGATTTTACTGTTGATTTAGTTCAAAATTTTGATCCAGATTCTTTGAGGGTAGATTTACAAACTAAATTTGCCAGAAATGTAAATTATACTACTTGGCAAGATGGTGGCACGGTAGAATGGGAAGAATTATTATTTATAGTTAGGAGTACTCAGGGAGTTAGGGTTGTTCCTGATAGAAATTTCTTGGTTAATAATAAGAATGCTGATGAACCTATTCCATCTGGACTATTCCCTAGATTCAGGGGATTTATAATGAGAGATTTGGATGGAAATATTATAGTAGATCAACAAGGTAATTTAAATCCGGTATTTTTTTCTAATACTGTGAACGGATTAAATCAAATTTTGTAGTATGGCAACTATACTTGAAACAACAACTATATTAAATAGAACAAATGGTTCATTTGCTTTGACTAGTACTTATTCTGGAGAGCAAAACCCTGGGGTTTCTTTCTTAGCAATATTTACAGTTACTGATAATTTAGCAAATCCATTAGAATCGGTAGAATTAATATCTGGTGACTTAAGAGAAACTACAGATGTTAACGGGGAAGGTCAATTAGAATTGACAAGAGGTGCCCACACAGTTACTGTTAGTTTAGATACTTATATATCGCAAGATATAGAAGTGGATATCATTAATGATAATGTGGCAGTGCTAGTAGAGTTAATTAGATCTGGAGATTTTGATCAAAGTTATGATGAAAGTTTTACTAATTAGATAATTTTAAAGATGGCTCAATTAGGTTTAGCTGAATTATCAGCAAATATTGTAAACGTAATAAAAGATAATAGTACTAGAGATATAAGTGGAGATGATCTTCAGCAAATCTTGATAGATATGAGAGATTCTTTAGGAACTCTTCCTTATAATCCGAGTATAGCATATATTTTACATCAATCTATTATTTTTACTGAAGCTAGTGTAGCTAGAATATATACAGCTATAGCTGGAACTGCTCCGGGCGAATCACCTAGCTCAACTCCTAGTAAATGGCAATTGGCCGGAGCTAATTTAAGTCCAGATGGTGTTGAAACTTCTATTGCAGGATTGAGGGCTAGGACTAATCATGATGCTGGATCTGAAGTTTTATTAAGTCTAACTGCTCCCGGAGAAAGTCATATATATTCTTTTGATGGGGCGAGTACAGATGCTGACAATGGAACTACTATTATAAAACCGGATGATATTGATGTGGCAAATCCTGGTAGATGGCTAAGAGGGGTTCAATATATAACGGAAAATGAGGCTGGTGATAATGCTAATTTAATAACTGATGACAAAACG
This sequence comes from Cryptosula pallasiana, assembly GCA_945261195.1. Taxonomy (NCBI): domain Eukaryota; kingdom Metazoa; phylum Bryozoa; class Gymnolaemata; order Cheilostomatida; family Cryptosulidae; genus Cryptosula; species Cryptosula pallasiana. The sequence continues at coordinate 85,500 of CALYOO010000147.1, forward strand.
CTTTTAGTTAATGCCATTAATGAGATAGCTAAAAATGGTTCTGAACCTGTCCAGAATATCACAGCTTTAAAAAATATTCCTTTAGCAAGACGGGATTTTAAGATTGTTTCAGTTGAGTTTTATGATGAAGCCAGTGAAGGTGCAACAAGTGGAGGTGCAACAAGATATTTATTTTTTACTGGAACTGACACTTCAGATGGGCAATGGCAAAATTTAGCTAATTGGAATATAATTCAGGATTTGATTACTGGTAATACCAATGATGTTATTATAAAGACTGCTAATGGAGCTGGAAATATTCAAGAAATATTGGGAACTAGCTCATGGTTTTTTAATGGAATTAATTTTTATTTATCTGCTGCATCTGATAGCCATTATTTGGATATAAATATGGATGCTACTGATGCTTATTTTGATTTTTTAATAGCTTCAAATGATGGAGACATTTCTATATTTCAAAATCCGACAACTTTTTCCGTAGGGTTATTTCAAGATGCTGCTAATGCATATGATTTATTAGTATCGAAAACTTCAACTACTAATGGAATTCTTTCCAGAGTCAGGTCATTAAATGGTACTAGGTCTTATGAAAAAGTTGTTAGAAATAGGATTGATAGAGTTGAAGTTTTAGAGGTAATGTTTAATATAGCAGCTGAAGCAGCTACTACAACTTCTATATTATGGGATTTAAATGGATACATTTGGTCATTTGCTAATGCAGTAGTTTTAACTTTAAATCCTAGTGGAAAATTAACTTATGCTACTGACCATGAATCTACATTAACTGATAGAGACATACCTGATACTGCTTATGTAAATAAGGTTTCAGGAAATAATGGGCTAAATACAATTACTATAACTGCCACTGTGATAAGTGGCTTTGACTTGGGTTTAGGAAGAAATTTCAAAATAGATTTGGATCAAAATGCCACTATGACCCTTCCTTTAAACAGGCAGTCAGGTCAAACTTTTACTTTGGAGATAAGGCAAGATGCTACCGGAAGTAGGGTTATAACTTGGGGTACTGGATTTTTGCAAGGGACAGATGCGCCTATAGACATTTCAACTACAGCAAATGCATATTCATTTGTAACTGGATATATTGATGATAATAGTGATGCAGTAATAACTAGTATAAAAGATATAGCACAAATATAAGATGGGAGTAATACCGATAACATTTTTTAGACCTAAAATAGTAGTAGAAGGAGCAGGAAATGGTTATTTATACAATTGGCTGGCTGCTTCAAATGCTAATTTTGCCCCTACTGATTGGAAAGTTCCATTATATTCAGAATTACAGGCTTTAGTGACCGAATTAGGTGGCTCAAGTGTTGCTGGTGGTAAAATGAAAGAAGTAGGTTTAGTTCATTGGAATGCTCCAAATACTGGTGCTGATAATTCTAGTGGATTTACAGCATATGGGGCTGGTGTTAGAACAGCTAGTGGTCCTTTTAGTTCTTTGCTTGAGGTTACAATTATACAAGCTAGTGACGCAAGTTTTGATAGCAGGCTTAGGTATATTACTATGACAAATGGTGGTGCGAGTTGTCTTCCAGTAAGTGGAGGTCAAGAGCTATTTTTTGGATCATCAATAAGATTATTATATACAGGAGGGGGGTCTCCTTCAACGGTAACAGATAATGATGGGAACGTATATGATACAGTTTTGATAGGTACTCAAAGGTGGACGATTCAAAACTGGAAATCTACAACTTTGGATAATGGCACCCCTATCCCTAATGTAACTAATGATGCTACTTGGTCAACTTTAAATACTTTGGCTAGATGTGCTTATAATAATGATGAATCAAATGTTTAATAATGGCTATACAGTATAATGATGTAACAGAGATTGGTGATAGTTTTATAATCGAAACTAATACTCCTATTATTGGAATTCAAGCAATTTCTAGTTTTACTGATGTTACTAATGAAACTATTGATAGATTTTTTACAAAAGAGTTTCGGTATTCTACTAATGGAATAACATTTAGTGAATGGATGGCTTTGACTAATGATAATCTAGCTGCTATAAATTTGGTAGATAGGGATATTTTTGATTTAGAATATAGGTATACCAGAGCGGGAACTGATACAGTCGGTTTATTAAATTTTACTTCTATATCTCTTCAAGGAGTGATAGCAGATGTGGGGGTGCCAACTTCATTTACAGATTTATATTTTAATAAGTTTTTTAATTATACTGATCCGCCTGTTTTAGATTGGGCATTGAATGTATTAAATAAATTATATCAAAGGGGTATTGTAGCAGAATATATAGATAGACAAGAACCCGGCATTGATGATGATGATTTTTTAGCTTTATTTGGAGCTTTGACGCATTTTATGGCTATTATAGTTAATTATGCTAGGGTGTTTGAAAATTTTAACTTAAATGACCTTCTTCTTGCAGAATATTTAGAACAAAAAGGTGTTTTCGTATCAGATACCACAACTTTATTGGATCTTCAAAATTTACTTGCTAATTTACATAGAAACTTTTTAGAGAGGGGTACTAATCAAATAGTTGAAAGAGCAGGTGAAGAAGGAAGATTGGTAGATGGGGAATTGCGAAGATTGATTAGCAATAGATCAACCGATGAATTTATATGGGGACTAGTAGAGAGAGAAAAAACAATATGGAATATTAATAACAATTCTCCTTTATATAGAGGTACCAAAAATGCTATAAATTTAACTAAAGCATATGAATTTGAACAAGATGTTCAACTATTATCTAATTACCCTCTTTTGAATGATCAATTTATTTTAAAATTTTCAGATGTAACCGCTGTAGATAATATAGATAGAGAAGTTATAGAAATTAGGAATGCTAACGATGCACCTAATGATATCCAATCAGGAATTAAAGATATTGCTGGGAGTGATAGTTTAATAGTTGTAGACCCAAGGCTGAATTATGAAATAACATTTTATGCTAGGCATGCTGTTTTAGGAGATTATTTTACTTTTGGGGTAGAGGGGTATGATAGTGATAGGAATTTGATTTCAGGAGCATTTTTGAAAGCTACAGATAAAACTTCTTCTTCTTTATTCTTTTCTAAACAAAGATTATTGCAAGATGATAGGTATTATTTTATAAGAGGAATAATTTTTAATGCAAATAGAGATTCTGATGCAAATGATATATTAAATATTGGTTTTGGGAATAATCTTATTTTTTCAACTAGTTCGGTTAATTATATAAGTCCGGCCATTGTTTCTGATATTGCGAATGGAGATCCTCAAGAATTTGATAATAATTTAAGGATATGGGATTTTAAAGTGAGACCTTTGAATGAAAATTTTCCCAATGGATTTGTAATGGTACCTAATATCATTTCCTCTTTTATTCAAAATAATTCAGAAGACAATAATAGATTGGTGGAAAATTATATTAGAAGATACCTTATTCCTTATAATGTTATTTTTAAAAATCAATTTTTAGATGAGTTGGTTGAAATAGTACCACAACCCCTAACTATTCAAGTATCGATTACTGATGAAACCCTTCAGGATGCTGATAATGGATCTATAACAATTGTAGGTATTGGAGGTACTCTTCCTCATGAATTTAGGATAAGAAATACAGATTCTTATGTTACAGGCAATGTATTTGGTAATTTAGCTCCAAGTACTTATGATGCCTCAGTTAGAGATGCTGAAGGTGCGGTAGCTACTCAACAGGTAACTATAAATGAAGGATTGAGTTCATTAGATTTTACTACAATATCTACAGATTCTACAAATCAAATAGCAGATGATGGAAGTATAATTATACAAGTTAGTGGTGGATTGTCTCCTTATTTTTATTCGGTAGATGCAGGAGATAATTATCAAAGTGATAATACGTTTACAGGATTAGCTCCGGGAACATATGATGTTACAGTTAGGGATACTAATGGAACTATAGTAACAAAGCAGGTAGTTATTGGTGTTAGTTTTAATATATCAGCTGTAAATACTTCGTCCTTGGCAGGTGCTACAATGAATATTGATGAGTTATTAGGACAAGCTGCTCAATTAATTATATCTGCTCCTGGTTTGAATGGAGGGGCTCCTTTGACATTTACTGTAGTTTTAGAAGCAACTCCAGGACCTGATTCCATGCAAATAAGAAATACTTTAGTAGGGGCTGATTTGGCTAATGACCTTAATTTAAGTAGTATATTGTCTGCTGCTTATACTATAACAGGGTCTGGTAATTCTGTATTTTTTACTTCTAAAGCAAGTGGTGTAAATCGCAAATTGACATTTAGTGCTGTAGCAGGAAGTGGAACGGAAGGTGCTAATTCTCCTAGAATTGTAGGAAATTCTTATATAAGGGGAGTAGTTGAAATAATAGGTAATGGAGGTGTGCCACCATATGAGTATCAATTCCAAAGAGAAACAGGAGCACTTACAGGATGGGATAGTGACAATAGTAGAGAATATTTGAGTACAGCGACTAATCCGGTGATTGTATCAGGAAGAGATTCTGAATTTTCAACTCAGAGTGATACAGCAGACTTATCTGGGTTAGGGATAGTATCTGATTCATTTATATTAAGAATAGGTGCTTTAGTTCCACCTACAGGAAGCTTAGATGTTAGGTCATTTGTAGAGTTAAGTGGACCATCTGAAATTGGGATATTGACTATTGAAGTTGAACAGGAAAGTGGAGCTGTTTTAACAAATATAATAGGATTTGTTCAAGCTGTTAATACTAGTTCATTTGATCCGGTAGAGATAGGTTCAGCAACTATAACAGGAACATTAGAGTTAGGATTAGATGATCCTGTAATTAGAACTAGAGTTGTAACTATTACAGCTGATACAACAACTTCAACTGACTTATTCTTTTAATATGTGTAAATTTAAATAAATAATTATGTCGAATTTAAATACTACTAACGATCTTTTTTTAGGAAAACAAGAATTAGATAGATTAGTTAATTTTTTACAAGCCACTGGATATATTAGAATTTTTGAAAGTTTGATAAATAATTTTGGTATAGCTAATGCTAATGATGATACATTTGATAATTTTAAAGTAGAGGTAGGGACTAATCCTGGAACAATTAAAATAGCTGTTGATTCTGTTGCTGTAGATGAAAATATTAATATAATTTTTCAAAGAGCTATAGATAATTTTAGTGTAACAGATGATAATAGTTGGTATTGGGTTAGAATTTCTCATATTCAAGATAGTTTTGAAGAAGGTACTGTAAGTATTACTGAATCAGGAAATGTAACCGGAGCTAATACTAAATTCTCTGAGGTACTTAGGGATCAGAGTAACTATCCAGTTAAGATAACTTTTCCTAATTCAACCATTAATACTTCTGATTATCAAGTTGTATCGGTTTTGAGCGATACTCAAGCTGTAATATCTGGGGTTATTCAGGATGAAAATGCTATACAATACCAATTAGTAGGTAGTTTTACACCTGGAGTCACCCCTGTAGGCAATAGTAGATTGCCTTATTTATATGATTCCTGTAATTTAGAATTAGTTGCTGAAGTTATAGATGATACCCCGCCCCCAAAAACAGACGGAGAGCAGTTTTATATTGCTAGAGTTAGAAATAATGCAGGTACAGTAGATGTTCAAGACAAAAGAACTGAAATTTTATCAGTATTATCTGTTCCTGTTGCTACTACTAATACTTCTGGTACTGTAACATTAGCAACAAATACTGTAGCTTTAGAATTAATTAGTAGCTTAGCAGCATTGACTCCGGCTAATTTAGCAGCAGTATTGTCTCCTCAGAGTTGGGTGGAACCTACTTTAAATACTGGTTTCATAAATAATGTGGACAATCCTTTAAAATATAGGAAAAATAGATTTGGGCATTTGGAAATAGCTGGAAAATTTGCAGCTGACGGCAATGAGACAAATAATATTGTGTTTACATTGCCTACTGATTTTAGACCTACCCAAGATCAAGATTTGTCTTTTACTAATACCGGAGGTACTTTAGATTCTTTTCGTATTCTTGCAGATGGTAGTTTTACTAAATTGACAGCTTGGAGTCAAGCAGTAAGCTCTAATTTTAATCATACTATAATCTTAGATTTATGAGACTTTATTATACTATATCTTCTGGAGAAGGTAATATTCAAACTAGACCTGATCTTAGCTTAGGTGGATTTAGAAGCGGTACAGCAGTTCCAAATGGAAGGCAGGGGAATTTGTTTGGTGATATTAGCTGTTATTCTGTAAGAGAAAATCAAGAAGAATATATTGGATTGATTTTAAGAAATGAAATCGGAGCTGAAGCTACAGACATTGAAGTATTTTTTACCCCTCCTGTTGATTCTCAAAAGAATATTGAATTTGCTGTAGTAGTTCCTAATGCTAATGGTGAAATAGAAAGAATATCAGACCCTTTTTCCAGACCTTTTGTAGCAGATTTTAATGAAGCTAACGGAGAACCTAATGCTATAAATATAGGTAACTTAGCTGATCAAGCTTCATTAGGGGTATGGTTTAAGAAAATTATAAATAAGCAAGTGTTGCTGGATTTAGAAGGCTCTGAGTCACTATTGGATAATGGTAATCCTGTAGAAGCGGATGAAGATATAGGGCTAACTATAAGATGGACTTAAGGGAGATAAGGAAAGGGTAGTTAATTAGACTACCCTTTGTTGTTTAGATATAGTAGTTAGCGGTAATTTGCCAACGCTTCAACTCTATCCCAAAAAATTTTAATAGCTTCTTTTATATTAAATCTGGTGCTTTCTTTTGCAAGGTCAAATATATTTAGTAAAAAGTAATCTAAATGTTTTGTGCCGTCATCTATCTTCACACTACCATCTTTTAAAGTTCCGTAGTACATAAGGTCCTTGCATTCCACCGCACTAAAACTACCGCTAACACGTTGTATAGGCAAAGTTTCCCCTAAGTTCCGTGCTTTCTTTAAGCAGTTTTGGTATATCGCTTTTTCTCTTTCCATGCCTCCAAGGTCATCACAACCTACTATCATAGTTTCAAGCCATTGTATATAATTTGCATTTGTCATTTCTATAAATTTTAGTAGTTAATAAATCGGGCAAAATCAGCCCATACAACAATCTCGTTAGTATATACTTGAGATAGTGACTTCTATTTTAGAGCGTAACCCTAGAACATAATCTTCAACTTTCTGCCTTAGTTCTTCAAGTGTTTTGCAATCAAATTTCTCTTCGTGTATTTCCTTATCGTAAATACAAACGGTTACAGTTCCGTCCCAAGTTTCACCAAAATGCGTTTTAGGTGGGTAAAATCGGCTTGTAACTCTAAGTATTGCACCATCATAATCAAGCTTATATCCACAGTCAAAGCTCCATTCTGGTCTCTCCCAGCTTCCGTTACTATCTTTGTTTGCATTTTCAGCCCACTTGTCAGCTTCATCATAACTTGTTGGGCAATCTTTTAAGCCATTCCCTCCGTTAATAATTAGGATTGCTTTTTTGGTTTTAATAATATTGTCTTCCATATTTAAGTTTTTAATAAAATCCCAATCTCCATTAGTTAAAAGGAAATTTTTTTTGATCTTAATGAATGATAAGGAAATCCATGAATTTTACAACATTCAGTAAGAGAACCTCGCTGAAGCGTGGGGTTCTCTTTTGTCAGTACTATGATGTTTTGACGGTTCATTAGTATTGAGCAAGTGCTATGAATAGTTCTTTAAATCTTTTATCAGATGATGAAACAAGCTCAACATGGTCTGAGTGGTATATTGCACAATCATTACTTTTAATGCCAACTAAGTTTGTTTGAGTTAATACTAAGTTTCCTTTTGTTGCTACTCTTTGTCCGTTTTCTAAATTTTTAACTGTTATCATGTTTTTGTGTTATTTTAATTTTTAAATTTCTACCCTGTAAAAATATAAAGATTATATTTATTATCCAAATAAAAAGTAATATAAATTAAGTTTTTATTATTACTTTGATTATATAAGTATAATCCTTATATTTATATCGTGAAAATAAGTCATTTTAAATTGATATGTGAGAACTTTGAACTATTGACCAGTAAGGTTGGTGGCTTTAGGGATTATTGTTTTCAACCTAAAGAAAATCAAATAAAGCAAATCAAAAATTTTATAAAATTACTAGACAAGAAGATAGGTTTAGAGAGTATAGGTAATGATTGGTTATTTAATTATATGGTGTTTCAATTTTCCTATAGAGTAGACCAAAAGACAAGGTTTGATGGTAAGATACAACTAAATTGGATCATAGGTACAAAGTCATATGAGATATACGAAAATAGGGTCGATAATTGGCTATATTTTAATAGTTTATTTTTAAAGAGATTCGATATTGAGACTCCTTATATTAAGGAAACTGTTATGAAGATTGATTGTACTAATTATGAGAACCTAATGAGAGAAGAAAACTATAGATTAGAAGGAGCTGCTATATTATGTATGGAAGAAACCTCTGGATATTCTAGTAAAAATAAGTTTTGTTTGAGATGTAGAGAAAAAAATATTTGTAAAGAAATGAATGAATTGTAATAAGTGTAATAGAGATAGAATTATTGTTAATAAAACTCATCAATTATGTGATGATTGCAACTTTTTTAGACTCCATGGTAAGACTAGATTTGAAGCAGCTAAGGAGAAGAAAAAGGAAAAACCAAGGAAGTATTCTTCCTTGAAAAGTTCCTCACTAAAAAGGAAGTCTATAAAACAAAAACCTAGAAAATCAACCGGAGAAAGGGGGGTATTTTTAGAAATATGGGAAGAAAGAGAGCATAGATGCTCTAATTGTAAGTGTAATTTAGGAGACATCCCTTTAGTTATATTCTTTAGTCATAAGAATAGTAAAGGTGCTGATCCCAGCTTAAGATTAAAAAAAGATAATATTAATTTAGAATGTATGGAATGTCACACTATTTGGGAATTTGGGAATAGAGAAGATTTTTATAAAAGAAAGGATATGTATGAACCAACACCTTAAGAAGGCAGTAGAAAAAGATAGTAGAAAAAAGGATTATAATATTTCCCCTTTGAAAAAAGTTGATGCTGAGATTATATGGGAGTTCATTATAGCTTTAGGTAAAATAGGTGAAATAGAATTAAAGGAAATATTGGAAGGATGGAAGTTTTTGTCTGATCGGGACGTATTGAATTTAATGTTACAATGGAATATAGATCATCCTGAAGGAGAAGAAGAGTCAGATGAAGTTAAGGCTAAGAAAAAGCTTTTTATTGATTTTCATGGACAAATGATAAATGTTGGAATAATAGAAGTAATAACTAAAGATGATTATTATGATTATTCTGCAAATAAAATGAGATACAGAATTGTTTTTAATAAAGACTTTCCTGATAATTGGGTGGGTAATAATATTATGTTCGAATTTCCTACCCCTGAAAGTAGGGATTTAAGATTAAGAGAATTAAGAAAGAAATTATCAAATAAAATCAAATTTATGTAGTATGAGTAAAAAGAATGTAGAGTATATTTTGTGTGGGGCAACGTTCACTGGAATTTTAAAATGGTTGGAAAGAACTTATTTAGTGAAAAAATCTGGTGAAAAGTTTTCAGCATCGGATGTTCAGGGGTATGTCAGAAGAAAAGCACTTCCTCAATATCTTGGAGGTAATATAATTGAAAGATCAGGAGATGAATACAGTAGATTGTTTAATATAATAAAATAAATTACATGGCTAAGTACGAAAATACGTTTATTGCTTTAGATTCAGAAACCGGAGGATTACCAAGTAAAGATAAACCTGCCACTTTAGTTATTGCTTTAACAGAGATAGCTTTAGTCGCAGTAGATAATCGAAGTTTGGAAAAAAATAGATCAAGGTAGCTGGCTAATAGCTCCCTATGATGAAGAGCTTGTATATAGTGCAGAGGCAGCTAAAGTGTCTGGAATATCTAAGGATATGTGCATTAAAGAAGGCTTGGAATTAGAGGAAGTGTATAAGAAATTTGTAGAATTTTTGAAAAAACATAAAAAAGGAAGAAATAAGCCTATTTTAATTATTCAAAATAAAAAATTCGATATTCCTTTTATGGAAAATATGATGGCTATTTTCAAAGATGATCTTTATAAGTATATAGACCGGGTAGAAGATACTTTATTGTGGGGTAGATTAAAATGGATTGAGAAACCTGGATTTGGACTAGGTAATTTAGCAGAAATGTGTGGTTTAGATTTAGTTCAGGCTCACAGGGCATTGCCTGATACCATAATTACTGCGGATGTATGGATTAGTTTTATGAAACACCTTAGAGGACAAGTTAACGGAAAAGGTGGGCAAGAAAATAAAAAAAGATTTAGAGAAGGTTTTAAGTTTTAGGTAGAGATATATGAAAGGACTGAGCTTAAAGGGTAGCACTCCTCCTAAAACTATATCTCAATTAGATTGGGTTTACGATAAAGTAGAGTCATTGATTGATATGATGGACGAGAAGAGTATAAATCAAATTATGGGTGGAAACTCTTCGGACATCAATAAGTTAATGAAGATTATAGAAGAAGAGGCTTTACAAATATTTTCAGGAATCCCTGAACCAATAACTCCAAGTAAAATATATGATTTAGATCATGTAGCTAGAAATCTGGATGAGTCATTAAAGATTTTGAATTATAATTATTTTAAATTAACTATGCTTCCAGATTTCTATTTAAGTTGGCATAGTATAGAGTGGGGGAATATAGTTCAGCTATATGATAGGACTTGTATACTGGCTTCCAGGAGACTAGGAAAAAGTTTTGAAATGAGTTTGGCACTTCCTATTTGGAAAATGTATGGTTATAGAAGACCTACAGATCTTAATCCTATCACTAGAGATATTGAAATGAGAAGAGAGGGGGTCATTGTAACTAATGAGTATAAATTAGGGGTTAAGCTTTTAACTAAAATAACTGAAGAGATAAAGACTAATGAACTTCTTCATGAAAGATTAAAGCCAAAAAGAAGAGGAGAAGGGGAATTGGGGAAAGAAAAAATAGAAACTAGAAATGGTTGTACTATTGAATTACGTACAGCAGGAAGTTCCTGCCGTGGACTTCATCCAGGGTGGATAGTTGTGGATGATTATTTAGACGATGGCTGTATTTACAGTCAAGAACGTAGGGATAAATTTAAAGAACATTTTTATGGAGATATAATGAAAACTATCGAACGTGGTGGTACTGTGGGAGTTATAGGAACGCCTTTCCAGGAATTCGATTTGTACGCTCATATCAAAGATAATGACCCTAGATTTAAATATTTTGAGTATCCAGCTGTTTTCCCTGATGGAACGGTAACTGCACCTCATAGATGGAATATTAAAGAACTAGAAGAAGAATATGTATCTTCGGGTAGTATTATTTTTTCCAGAGAAATTTTAGTAGTACCTATAAGTGATAGTTCAACCATATTCCCTTGGAGTATTTTAGAGAAATCTTTCATTGGAATGCAAGAATATAGGCTAGTTCAAAATAGAAATAGCTTTCCTATTAAATTTAAATTTGTTAGTGTTGGATGTGACTTTGCTATTAGTGGTAATGTAGGTAGTGATTCAACTGTATTTTCAGTTTGGGGAGTAGATGATTATGAGAATTATTGGCTATTATATGTATGGAGAAAAACCGGAGCAAGTCATAACGAACAGATAGCTAAATTAAAAGAAATTGAAAGAAATTTTAATCCTCAAGAAATTATAGCAGAATCTAATGGATTTCAGAAAGTAATGTTGCAAGTAGGTAGAGAACATAATATCAAAAATATTACAGACTTTAATACAACAGGTTGGAATAAAAAGGACTTATATGAAGGACTTCCAGGATTAGCTATATTATTCGAAGCAGGAAGAATTAGGCTACCTAGAGGGGATAGTTATAGTAAGGAAATGACAGATTGGCTGTGTAGTGAATTTAATAGTATAACAATAAAGCCAGATACAGGGAAATTAGAATCAGCCGGACAACACGATGATGGACCTATGTCTGCATTCTTTGGAATACAATGTATTTCAGTAAATCGTAAAAAAGCAGAGTTCGGATTTGGCTTTGCATAATTGATAATAAATTGATTAATGGATAGGATTAGTAATAAGTTTTTAGATGAACTATTTCTACTTTGTTTTTATAAAAAAGATGTTGTAGAAATAGTTACAGAACATATGAAATACGAATATGTTCCCGATGAGAATAGAGAGTATAAAAAAATTTTAAAAAGCATTCTTTCTCATTATAAAAATACAAATAATCTTCCTACTATAGGATTAGTATCTCAACAGCATAGTGTAGATATAAAAGTACAAGATACTTTGACTAAAATTAGGGATACTAAAGTCCCCAATAAAGAAGATTGTTTGAATACCTTCCAAGAGTATATTAAAAGAAATAAATTTGTAGCTCTAAATGATAAATTAAGGGAGCTTTATAATTCTGGTAATTATGATGAAGCTTATAAAGTTCAGTCTACTGAAAGTGAGGAAATAGTTAATTTTACAGTTAAGCATGGGGCTAGTTATTTTAGCCCTGTGTTTAGTGGTTTTGAAAAAAGAATTCAAGAGAAAATAGAAAGAAAAGCTGCGGGGATAGATAAAGTAAAAAAGATACCATTAGGTATTCATCCTTTAGATATTGTAACTTATGGTGGGATAGACGTCACTGATACTGTTTTATGGATTTTAAGGTCAGGTATAGGTAAAAGTACTGTTATGAGGTGGAATGGTATTTCAGCAGCTAGAAAGGGTCATAATGTACTTCATGTGCAGCTGGAAGGTAGTCAAAAAGAAACAGAAGATAGATATGATCAAATTTGGACTGCCTGTCTTTATAATGATATCCAAAGAGGGAATATTCAAGAAAAGCAATATCCAAAATTACAGAAGATAGTTAAGATGATGAAGAGTAAGAAGAGTGATGTTTATATACATGCTTTTGAACAATTCAATACAGCTAGTATGGTGGATATTCGAAATTTGATTATAGACTTTGAAAAGACTAATGGACATGTGGATGAGGTTATTATTGACTATCTTAAATACCTACATCCGGGGGATGGTATAAAATATGGAGCCTCGGTTCAAGATGTAAAAATGAGAAAAGAAAATGCAGCTGATAAAATAAAGAATACAGCTGTTGAATTTGGTACCAGAATAATAACTGCGGATCAGGCCAGTGATGTTCCTATGGAAATATGGAATGATCCTAAAAAAGTATTGACAAGGCACAATATTTCTAATGCTAAAAATTTACCTGATTCATTTTCTTATGTTTTTACTGGTAATCAAACTAATGATGAAAAAGCTGAAAACTTAATTCGAATACACGTTGAAAAACTAAGAAATTATAGACTCCCCGGTAAACCTATTAAAATAATAAGTCATTTTGATAGGGGTAGATTTTTTGATTATAGAGCAACTAAAGATAGATTTTATGATGAAAAATCTGAACAATACATTTATTAGTTAAAAATTTATTATTTTTATATAAATGGTAGACAAGTATAAAGTCATAGAATCTTTAGAATTAAGGCCGTTTGGAGGTAAAGGGTGGTATACGTCTAAAAAGGTAGAGTGTCCATTATGTGGTAGGAATGATAAATTCGGTATCATGTTTGTCAAAGATGGGGGACTTATTCATTGCTTTTATGATAAATTTAGCCAATCCATAGAAAATTACCTTAAATCTATAGGAAGAGATGAACTTGTAGATGAAAGCAAGTCTGTTAATATATCAAAGAAATTGTCACCTTTAGTTGATAAAAAGGAGGATGGGGCAATAGAAGATATGCCTATTAAAAAGCTACCTATAGGATTTAGAAGAATAAGATCAGATCCTTATTTGAATAATAGAGGATTTTGTCCTGAGCATTATGATTTGTTTTCAGTTGGTGAAACTAGACTATACCCTCAATTTAAGGACTATCTTATTTTTCAATTTTTTAATGAAGATAGTGAATGCATAGCTTGGCTGGCCAGAAGTAAAAAGAGTAAGCAGTGGCATGATGAAAATCTTAAAAAGAGCAAGGAAGGACTGTGTGGACTTAAATTAAGGTATTATAATAGCGTAGATACAAATTTCTCTCATTTATTGGGAGGATTAAATGAATTGACATCTAATACAGAAATTGTTATCTTAGTAGAGGGTTTGTTTGACAAAACAAATGTTGATAAGGAATTAGGATTGTTGCAGGGGGATGAGATTAAATGCTTATTCACATTTGGGAATAAAATAAGTTCTGTTCAGCTTGATTTATTGAAAAAATATTCGAATATAAATCTCTTCTATTTGCTTTATGATAATGGAACTATAGAAGAGAGTAAAAAGACTGGTTTAGTAATTGAATCAGAATTAGGAGTGAAAATTAAAGTTTGTGAAATTAAACAAAAAGACAAGGACCCGGGAGAATTAATTCATACAGAAATTTTAACAGCTATGGAAAATTCATTAGATCCTTTGAATTTTAAAATTGGTAAGATAAATGGATTATCCTAAACAGAAACAAAAAAGTAGAGATCAAAAATTTTTTGAATTCTTTATAATACTACAAAAAGAGTACATCGTAGCTGAAATTAGAAAAAAAATATACCTAGATGTGGCTGGAAGAAAAAAGAGTGAAGAAATAATGGAAGGTAAGAAAAAGAAAATCTTCGACATAGCCATGAAAAACAATCTAAAAACTATTTTCCCGGATATGAAGTTAGGTACAGTAAGTCTATATGATGAAAACCTAAGAATTTCCTTATATAGGGAAATATATGGAGAAGTAGGAATGCCTAATTTTATTTATAGAGATGAAAGTCAGTATGAAGCATTATCTCAAAAAGACAAAAGATGCTATTATTCTATAGGGAGTGAGGTTAAATTAGGGGGTAAGGTCGGTACTATCCATAGTGTTGATTTAGAAAATGATAACTGCATTCTTAATATAGAAGGAGAATTAATCTCAACATCTATTCAAGGGGTTACCAGAATACTTTAAAAACAATTTTTATATTTTATTGGACTTTTATTTGCTTATTAAATATAATCTTTATATTTTTACAGGATAGAAATATTAAAAATTATAATATTATGACATTAGAAGAGAGATTAAACGAAACAATAGAAGAAAAGGAAACTAAGATTGAAGAACTTGAAAATAAACTTGAGCAAATAGAACAAAACACTAATTTGCAAAAATTAGAATACCAAATGCATGAATATTTTAAAGAAAGTGATTTGCAGAAAAAACTTCCTGTACCAAGATTAGAAATGAGATTTAAGAGGGTGAAAAATTGGAGAGGTGATGATAATTGGTATAATGTATTGTGGCATTATGGAATTGTTTACAAGCACTATGCTGAAATACGTAATGATACTATGTTATTTATACCTATTTCACAAACTACTTCAAATGGTGGAAATGGTACATTTGAATCTCATTTTAGAGATGGTAAATTAGACACTCCTTTTGGGGATGGTGTTCACATTTTTGCAGAAAGCAAGTTATTTAATATGCCTGCCTATATTATTTGTGAAGAAAAGAATATTTCACAAGAAATACATTTAGAAATGGATATTACTGAACATCTTTCAAAAATGGTACGAAAGTAGTATTGATTGGGATTAATAAATATATGAATAATCAAAATTACGATAATGGCAAATAAAAAAGATAGTTTAGGAGACAGAATGAAGGAGTTTTATGAAAATAGAACTAGAAATTTGTTACCAAGGAGAACTTACACGATTATACGTGTTGACGGTAAGGCATTTCATACTTATACAAGAGGACTTGAAAGACCATTTGATGCAAAATTAATTGCTGATATGGATGAAACAGCTTGCTATATGTGTAAAAATATACAGGGAGCTAAACTTGCTTTTGTTCAAAGTGATGAAATTAGTATTTTACTTACTGACTTTGAAAAGATAGCTACAAGTGCATGGTTTGATGGGAATATTCAAAAAAATGGCAAGTATTAGTTCAAGTTTAGCAACTGCAAAATTTAATGAATTAAGACCAAATAAGATAGCTTTATTTGACAGTAGGGTCTTTTCTATACCTAGTGCTATAGAGGTTGAAAATTACTTTATATGGAGGCAGCAAGACACTACAAGAAATAGTATTAGTCCTGTTGCACAATTTTTATATAGTCCAAGGGAATTGCATGGTAAAGATACAGGTGAAATGCAAGAAATGTGTTTTCAAAAAGGTGTCAATTGGAATGATTACGATGTTAAATTAAAACGTGGTAGATTGATTGTAAAGCAGGAGTACGAAAAGAATGGTGCTATGAGAACTAAATGGGCAAGTGTGCCTCCTCCTATTTTTACACAAGAAAGACAATTGTTAACAGATTTAATTCCAATATAAATTATGAAAATGATAAATGCAACAATGAAACAAAAATTAATAGAAGAGCTGGCTTCAAAGATGGCAATAAACGACCTTATGTATGATTATAGAATGAGGTGCATTACTGAATTTGCACAGGAGTTAGAAAGATTATTTGTTATACCTGATAATAGTAATGCGGAGCATACGGTTTGTCCTGAATGTGGTGATTATGGATGGATATATGATGAAGCAGGAATAATAAAAAGCACATGTCCTTGTCATTATTAGAGTAAATCGATTGCTAACGCATTGTATAAGGTGCGTTTTAATGCACTTTATACGTTGTTGTGTACTGGCACTTTTACAGTACAATGTTGATTAAATGAGCTGAACCTTTTTGTTTTATTTTTTGAGGGGTAGCCAACTAATTTTGAAAAAAATTAAATACTATGAAACTAGAAAAGATTGGATTTTACACATTATCGGACGAGAGAGTAAATAACACCTCAGAAATTTCACAAATGAAAAGATGTGAAATGATTATTACTGAGTATTGTAATTTTAAATGCCCCTATTGTAGAGGACTCAAAGATGCTATTTATGGTAAGCGAAATATTAAAGAATTAAGTTTAGACGAAATAAAACACAACATTGATTTATGGTGCTTAAACGAACCTTTAGAAAATATTAGATTTTCTGGTGGAGAACCAACATTACATAAAAACATTGTTGAGATAGTGGAGTATGCCAAATACAAAGGAATAAAACGAATTGCACTTTCAACAAACGGCTCGAATAAAATTGAACTTTACGAAAAACTTGTAAAAGCTGGTGTAAATGATTTCTCTATTTCACTTGATGCTTGCTGTGCTGATGATGGAGATAAAATGGCAGGTGGAATAAAAGACAGTTGGAATAAAGTTGTAGAAAACATTGAATTGATTTCTAAATTAACTTATGTAACCGTTGGCGTAGTTTTAACACCTGAAAATATCGGTAAAACTATTGATACAATTAGGTTTGCTCATAAGCTTGGAGTTGCAGATATTAGAATTATTTCGGCTGCACAGTGGAATGAACCAATACCAAGATTGAATGAAGTTGAAAAGGATATAAAAAAAGCACACCCAATACTTGCATATAGAATTAAGCATTTTGCAGAAGGAAGAAACGTAAGAGGTATGACCGAAAAGGATTCTAAAAAATGTGCTTTAGTGTTGGATGATTCTGTAATTGCTGGCGACTTTCATTTTCCTTGCGTTATTTATATGAGAGAAAAAGGAAATGCGATAGGTAAGGTTTCTGATGATATGCGAAAAGAACGTAAAGAATGGTTTGAAAAGCACGATTGTTTTAAAGATAAGATTTGCCGTGAAAATTGTTTAGACGTATGTATAGATTACAACAACAAGTACAGAGATTGCCATTAATAAGAATACCAGCCGTGCAATTCACTTATGATTTGTGGCGGGCTGGTTCTTTAACTGAGCTAGGAATAAAGCAAAGAGAATGGAGTATAAAGCCTATCGAAACTATATTAAAGATATGGCGGTTGGCTATACAGAAGCCGAAAGGTTACACGTGAGACCTAAACAAAAGTGCATTGCAGTAATGTTCTTTTGTGATGAAAAACATTTTTGGACACATTTGACTAATAAAGAATTTATAATATGCTTTCCAGAATACGAAAAATATTTGAAGACTACAAAGAGTTAAAGTATTTAGCATACCACGACTCTTTAACTGGACTATTAAATAGAAATTGGCTTTATAAAAATATTGACAAATTGAAATGTAAGTTTGTTTATTTTATTGATATAAATGATTTACATGAGGTTAATAAGGCAGGGCATACATTTGGTGACGAACATATTATTAAGTGCGTGAAAGCTATTAAAATGTCAAAAAACGATTGCTTAATTAGATACGCTGGTGATGAATTTATATTACTTACAAACGAAACAGAGATACTTACAAATGAATTATTTTCTGTTGGTAAATGTGAAGTTAAAGAATGTTTGAATAAAGCAATAAATATTGCTGATGGTAGAATGTTAAAATCCAAATCGGTTTGGAAAACCGAAAGAGGGAAGGAAAAATAAAACAAAAAGAATGTACGCACTACACTTGATTAAATGCGCAAATGTAGTGCTTGTACATAACTATTATATACATTATTTATACAATAATTAATTAATAATCAATGTAAAATCACAATCAACTCTCAATAAATTAGAAAAAATAATGAGGATTGATTTAAAATAAAAACCATGCTAAATTCAACTGAATTAAAAGAAATTATAACCAACGTAACAAATAGTGATTGTATACAACAAGTCGGAATTGATTTAGAGCTAATTAACATCTATTCTCTAAGAGGTGCAGGAGGAGTTTATAAAAACAAAAAGACAGAACTCCCTATTAGTACTTCTTTAGAAATAGAAGAGCATTATAAATACGAAGGAGTTAAGGGATGGTTGATAAGACCCGGATATTATCAATTAGAGTTTGATCAAGGGTGTGATATACCTAAAGACGTAACTCTTTTGATAAGACAAAGAAGTTCTCTATTGAGAAATGGAGGTCAAATTCATTCTAGTATATTTGATCCAGGATTTAAGACAATAAATATGATCACTTATATGCAGGTATATCGTCCTTTATTTATAGAAAAAGGTGCTAGAGTAGCTCAAATATATGGTCATAGAAATACTGAGGTAGAAGTGCTTTATGATGGACAATTTCAAAACGATAGACACAAGGGTCAATAATTATGTAAAGCTAATAGTATTATGAAAATATTAATTAGAAAAATTAACAAGATGATATCTTCCATTGATACTTGGCTTGAAAAAGATATATTTATCAATATAGACGGGATTAATTATATAAATATGAACAATTATACATTAGTTTTGATAATATTAGGAATTTTTATTGTAAAAATATTGTCAATAATTATAAAATAATAATATGATTTGGAATTGGTTAGATAAAAATTTAATAAAGTACAAAAAAATAAATGAAAATACTTTTTCTGTTTTAGATGAAGGTGTTTTTCTGCACATAGAAAGTGAAGGAAATAAACTTATAAATGATAAATTTCAGCTCATCCTATCGGAAGAAGAAAAAGAAGCTAAGGTTGATTACTATTGTTTCAAATGGGGAGAATTCTTTTTTTATACAGAAAAAGGTTCTCTTTTAAAATTCACTCCATTAAGATATATAGGTAAATATCAAACAGAACTACCTACTCAAGAATGCTTTTTAGGTGTTCATGGAGGATTTGAACTTCTTAATGGTAGTCGTGACTATAAAGACTGGATTAAAAAAGCTAAATTCTTAGGTGTTAAAACATTGGGATTAGTTGAAAAGAATACTCTAGGAGGTGCTTTAAAATTTCAATTAGCTTGTGAGAAAGAAGGAATAAAAAGTATTATCGGGGAACAAGTAATAATTAAAGATGGGAATGATTTTATTCAAGTCAAATGTTATTCCATAAATGAAACCGGATGGACAAATCTTCTTCAAATAAATACTGAAATCAATGTTATCAATCATGGTTTCATTGAAAGAAAGCGTTTTTTAGAGCTTATTTTTGGTTTAATTGTAGTTATAGACCCAAAGTACACCCCATTTAATAAAACGCTCCCATATGCGCTAAATATTGACAATTTATACTATCAAATAGATACAGTAAGTTATACTAATGAAAGCAGGGAAAAAGAGTATCTTTTAAATTTAAAGGAATATATAGGTCAACAAGATATTCCCCCGGTACTTATTAATGATGCTTACTATTTAGATTCAGATGAGGCTTATACTAAATCTTTATTAAATAGTATTGGCTCTAGTAGGGATTATAAATCAGAAGATCAATATTTTAAAGATATCGAAACTCAAGCTATTGATTTAAGTGAATTATTTGGTGAAAATGATGATAGATTTGAAAACATATTTGAACCCTCTTTTGCTAATAGTGAAAAGATAGGAAAGAAATGTTATTTCAAAATAGATACTAGTGGAAAGCATTTACCTGAATTTCAACTAACAGAAGATCAAAAAAAGGAATTTAAAACTAATGAGGATTTATTTTTCTTTTTGATTGAAAAAGGAATAGGAGAAAGATTAGGTCATATTGAGGACTTAGATATTTACATCAAAAGAATAGAAAAAGAAGTAGCTGTTATCACTAAAGGAGGGTTTATTGATTACTTTTTAATTCTATGGGACATTATAGAGTATTGTAAAAATAATGATATACTTGTGGGGTTTGGGCGTGGATCGGGAGGGTCATGCTTAGTAGCCTATCTATTAAATTTACATCATACAGACCCATTAAAATACAATCTTATATTTGAAAGATTTCTTAATGAAGGTAGGATTGGTAAGTCTCTACCGGATTTAGATACTGATTTCCCAGGATTAAGAAGAGATGAGGTTAAAACCTACATGGAAGAAAAGTATGGTCAGGATCAAGTATGTAGTATTGGTACCTATGGAACCTTAAAAGCAAGAGGAGCTATAAAAGATGTAGCCAGACAACATGGGATAGATGTGCCTACTGTAAATTACATGACCAAAATTATTGATGATGGTGCTGATTATACAGAGATATTTAAATTAGCATTAGAGAAACCAGCTTTAAAAAGTTTTATTAATTCTAACTTCTCTCTATTTCAAGAAGTAAATTTGATCTTAGGGCAACCTAAAAATAAATCTATTCATGCATGTGCAACTTTAATTTTACCTAAAGAAAAGAATATTTATTCATGGATTCCTGTCCGATCTCAGAAAAAGGGGAGTGAACAATCAGGATATCAAGATATTTTAGTTAGTGAGTGGGAAGGTGGGGAATTAGATGAAGCTGGATTTTTGAAAGAGGATATATTAGGAGTCCTTATCTTGGATAAGTTTTCTAAGATTGTAGAGCTTATAGAGCAGCAAACAGGCAAGAAGGTAGATATTTATAACATCTCTTTAAATGATTCAAAAGTATATCAAAAATTCAAGGATGGACATAATGGAGATATATTCCATTTTGGATCAAAAGGGTTGACTCAGTATTGTAAGCAATTAAAGCCTGATAACATAGAGGATCTTATTGCAGCTATATCATTATATAGACCTGGTGCTATGGAGTCGAATTTTCATAATGAATATGTCTTAAGAAAAGATGGACAAAAGTCAATAGAATATATTGTTGGAACTGAAGATATTACACAAAGTACATACGGAATTTTTTGTTACCAAGAACAGATACTTGAAATTTTTTCACATATTGGAGGTTTTAATTTAGTTGAAGCTGATGATATTAGAAAGGCTATGGGTAAGAAAAAAATGGATCTTATCAATAGTTATGGAGATAAATTCATTAACCAAGCCGTTGAAAGAGGTTATTCAGAAGAAGACATGAAAGGCCTATGGGACAAGCTAAGGAGATCTGCTGAGTATATTTTTAACAAGGCGCACGCCACAGCATATTCAATAACTGGATATGTAGGTCAGTGGTTAAAAACTCATTATCCGGCTGAATATTGGACTGTTGCTTTTGAATTTGCTAGTGACGATGATATACCTGTATATATTTGGGAAATTACTAATTCAGATTGTAAAGTAGGTGTATCACCTCCTAATATAAATATTTCAGGAGAACATTTTTCTACTGATTTTGAAACAGGGCAAATAGTATGGTCATTAAAAAAAGTTAAGCAGTGTGGAGAAAAGGCTGTAGAGGTTATTTTTAATGAAAGAGAAGATAATGGAGAATTCTTTTCATTATCGGAATTCGTAGAAAGAACTCAAAACAAGGTGGTGAATAAAGCTGTTGTAGAAAACTTAATTTTAGCTGGAGCTTTTGATGAATTGGGAGAAATTAAACAACCAAAACAAAGATTGTCTTTAATTAAAGAATACAGAAAGCTTAGAGGTGGTAAAATAGACCTAAAAACGGACGTTTTAGAGAAGAATAAGGACAAGTTAAGTGATAACTGGTGGTGGACTTTAATTCAAAAACAACTATGCGGATACGCTTATTTTGACTATATGAATATAGTCGGCATTCTGGACAAGAAAAAAGAATTCGCATTTACATCACCTTCTAGTGAAGTGACTATTTCTAATAATGGAGAAAAAACTAAAGGAGTTACTGCTGGCATAATTAAAGAAGTAGTAGTTAGGAATAGCAGGAAGGGTGAATTTGGTCAAGTTTTAATTGAGCATAATTATGAAGATATGTGGGTTATATTGTGGAATGATGAATGGCTTGACTTTAGATCTTTTTTAATTGGAAGTGAAGGTAAATTATTAATAATCACAGGTTATTTAATTTATGATCGTGATTTTAGAAAACAAAATGTGTTCCAAGCAGAAAGGTTTTCTGATGCAATTCTTTTAGATTAAAATATAATCATTATATTTACATAAATTTAATCATGGAAAATAATACGAATTACGTTCACTTAGAGACTAAGATCGCTAAGATTAAAGCTACTGAATGGGATTATGATTTTGATCCCGATGAAGTACTGAAAATAGATTATTCTAATCTATTTGGAGAAATAGTTACTATTCCTGTTTTGGTCAATAGAATGGGACAAATGAGTGCTGAAATGAAGGGCTATGTGAAGAGACAAAAAATGGAACTTCAATTACAAGAAGCTTCTGTCAGAAAATTGTTTCGAAACAAATGTTCTGAAGACGGAATTAAGAAGCCTACTTTACAACAAGAGGAGGATCATTTGTGCTCTGACCCTAAAATAAAGAACTTTCGATTTAAAATAATTAGATTGGAGGAAGATTCATCGAAGATAGAAGTATTATATGAAGCTACTAAGGATAAGAGTTTTAAATTAAACAATCTGTCTAAAAATTTAACTCCTTCTGATCTTGAGAATGAATTAATTGAAGGAGTTGTAAATGGAGTATTTATTGAGTTAAAAAACAAAAGATTTAGATAATTAATAATGTAAAAGTAAGCTCTAAGTGAGCATATAAATAGTTGTAATAAAAATTAATTTTAAATTAAGTAAACATGTCAAGTGTAAGAGATTCAATTAAAAGTTTAAGGCAGAACGCCAAAGAAAAAGAAGTAAAGTATTTTAAAAGTACAGTTAGAAATAAGGAACTTAATCCTTCTAATTTAGAAGAGGGTAAGACAACTATTAGATTGGCACCCCCTCATGATCCAGAAAATCATCCAAGCCCCTTTATGCCATATAAAAGTACTTGGCTAGAGGTCCAACAAGGTATTGATGATCTTTCCAGATATATGTTGGAAAAAACCATCAAAGAAAAGTCTTTAGAATCTTCTTTAGGAATTGAAAGTATGGAAGATTTGAAAGACGTTAAGGATGACGAGCTAAAGGCGAAGTTAAAGAGTGTTTTAGGTGAAGGGTTTAATAGAACTATGAAAAAGCCTGTTTTCATCGCTTCTCTTCACGGTAAAGAAGGAGATAAGGATTTAGTTGAATCTTACATCAAATTTGTTGTAGACAAGATTCAAGGTGAAATTCAGGACAGAGAAGAGTCACGTAAGAAACTTTCTCCTATTTTTGGTTATAGAGATAATGGGAAATGGATTCCAGGAATACAGCCTGGATTAAGTTTTATGTGCTATGGGTGGGATTATTCAGATAAGGATAAGCCTCTTTATAGAATTTCATTGTATGAAGGTATGATGGACGATGTAGAGGAGCTTTATGATAAATTTGATCTTCCTGACAAACCTTTGACTATTGATCCTTTTTCAAATCCTGTAGAAGGAGTTGGACTTATATTTAAAAAAATCAAAAATGAAAAGGGTAAATTCCAATATGGAGTTGAAGATGTTCCTTACAATGGAAGAAGTGGTAAGACTTGGAATGACTTTACTGCTGAATTTTCTCTAACTAAAGAACAGTTAGATGAGTTACATGAAGCAGAAGCATTAATAGATAGATTTGGTCCGGGTTCCTTTAAAAAGAAAGATTATGAACTTCAATTAAACGGACTTGTTCATTTTGATGAAAAGTTTAAGTTTAATGCTTTTGAGAATGATGAATTCTTAGAGATTGTGGAAGAAATTGCCAATCAATTTGATAGTGAACAAGATAAGGATGATAAAGAGCTTAAAAAGCAACTAGCTCCTAAAAAAGAGACTACTTCTAATCAAAAAGCAACTAAGGAAGATGTTCCAACTGAAACCGATGCAGAAGAAGGTTCTTTTGGTGTGGAGAGCAATGAGCCTGATACAGAGGACACACAGCCTACTACTGAAACAACTGTTAGTACAAATACTAAGGATAGGTTGGCTAATTTGAGAAAAAACCTCAAAAAGTAATTATTTTACATACAAGGAAAGAGGGTGTTTCTACCCTCTTTTTATTTAATAATAAGACGTATGAAAAAAGCATTGTTGACAATATCAACCGATTGGCATATTGATAAAAATAATACCAATCAGATAATTGAGTTAATTGAACAACAAATATCACTATCTAAAAGATTAGAAGTAAAGAATTTAGTTTGTCTCGGAGATGTGTTTCAAAGTAGACAGGCTCAACCATTGGTAGCTCTCAAATGTTTTGAACATATATTAGATAGAATTCATGAAGAAGGGCTAATTTTAATAGTTATCCCTGGAAATCATTGCAAATCTAATTATAATAGTTATGATTCATTTTTAGATCAATTTAAATATCATCCTGGGATAGTATTAATTAATAAATATGGAAAAATAAATTTAGGAGATGGCTTTAATTATCATTTCTTACCTTTTTTTGGAGATGAAGAATGGATAGGGCAATTGAATGAAGCAACACATCCTATAGGTGAATCAGATTTTTTATTTTCTCATATAGCATTTGAAGGGTCTGTAAATAATGATGGAAGTACTATTAATAGCAAACTAAAGCCTTCTATCGTTGGCTTATTCAATAAAGTATTTTTAGGTCATTATCACAACCAACATCAAATTGGAGATAATATTTATCATTTACCATCTATTCAAGCTAATAACTTTGGAGAAGATAATGAAAAAGGATTCACTGTTCTATATGAAGACGGTTCTCATGAATTAATTAAATCTGAATTTAAAGAATATCACACTATTAAAGTAAATTTAGATGAAGTTACAACATTAGAATTTGACAATCTTGTAAAAGAAGCCTCAAATATTGATTGTAACGTAAGATTTAGTATAACTGGACCCGAAGATAAGATTATGTCTTTAAAGAAGGTTGAGCTTGAGAAAACAGGTGTAAAAATAAAGATTCAAAGCAAACAATCTATTCAGGCTATAGAAAAAGCACAAACAGGAGAAATATTAAGATTTAATGATTCAGCTATATTAGATGAATTTGATAAGTTTTGTGATCAGGAAGAATATAAAGATAAAAAAGAAGGTAAAGATTATTTAACTAAAATATTAAAGCAAAATGGGTGAGGATATAAAAAGTGTTTTAAAGAAAATTGATAATAAGTTCGGTAAAGACGCTATAAGTAAGGTCATGAAAGGAGTTGAGTTTACTGATTCTGGTTGTATGAGTTTAAATATAGCTTTAGGTGGAGGATATGCTAAAGGACGTATTATTGAACTTATGGGATGGGAGTCTTCAGGTAAAACTACCTTAGCCCTTCATGCAGTAGCTGAAATTCAAAAAACAGGCAAAAAAGTAGCATATATAGATACTGAACATAGCTTAGATTTATTTTATGCTGAATCTTTAGGTGTGGATGTAGATATAGAAGGTGATAACCCTAATTTCTTTTTATCTCAACCTGATAATGGAGAACAGGCTTTAGGTATTGCTAGAGAATTTTGTGAGTGTGAAGATATAGGTGCAGTGGTGATTGATAGCGTAGCTGCATTGGTACCTAAAGCCCAAATTCAAGGTGAAGTAGGTGATCAAAAAATAGGACTAATAGCTAGATTAATGTCTACATGGACACCTGCATTAGCAACAGCAATTACAAAAAATAATGTAACTGTTATATTTATTTCTCAATATAGAGAGAAGATAGGACAGCTTTTCGGAAATCCAGTTACGACCACTGGAGGTAATGCACTTAAATTTTACGCTTCTCAAAGAGTAGAGGTAGCTAGAATAGGTCAAAATAAAGATGGGGAAGAAGTTATTAGTCATAGAACTAGGGCTAAAGTTATAAAAAATAAAGTAGCGCCTCCATTTGGAAAAGCTGAATTTGATATTGAATTTGGGGTAGGAATTTCTAAAGAAGGTGATTTATTAGACGTAGCTACGGAATTAGATATTGTCCATAAAGCAGGAAGCTGGTTTAGTTTTGGAGAAACTAAATTATGTCAAGGTAGGGATAAGGTCATTGCATTGATGAGAGATAATCCAGAGCTTTGCGAAGAAATTTTAAATAAGGTTAAACAAGAAATCGGTTAATATTATGTGGATTCCTATTTGTTTAAAGCTACAAAATTTTAGGTCCTTTGTTGATCAGGAATATAATTTTCATCAAGGAGAATCTTACTTGATTCAAGGTACAAATAATTTTGATGAAGGTGCAGTGTCTAATGGTTCCGGTAAAAGTTCTTTAAGAGAAGCTTTATGTTATTGCATAGGGCTTCCTACTTATTCTGAAAGAGATTCAGATTTGATTAATAACGATGCTAATTACTGTGAAGTATCATTTTCAGCTAAAAACTCTATTACTAATCAAAAATTAGAGATAAT
>CALYOO010000148.1:0-56995 GCA_945261195.1 Cryptosula pallasiana
ACATCCATCCCCATCAGGTAAGGCAGGACAACTCCTGGCGCATCTGTCCTCACACACTTGCTCACACAAATCCACCACAATACTTAGAGATTTTATTGACTTTATCATATATTTGCACCCGAAATGCCATTTGTAAGCATCTGAGATACTTTGTATTTAAAAACTTTTCAATAGCACGGGGGGGGGGGGGGGGGGGGGGGTGCCCAACGCCCTGCACCCCTCCCCTCCCACGCAAATCATTTTCATAAAAAGCACAATCTCAATTTCTTTCTAGATTTGCTACTGACCATATGCAGGTATAGTGACCCCCATGACTAGTAAATATATATTGTGCTATATGTGTATATAGTCATTCCATGACTAGTAAATAAACATTGTATTACATGTATATATAGTGACCTCCATAACCAGTAAATATACATTGTACCATATGCATGTATAGTGACCCCATGACTAGTAAATATATATTGTACTATATCTTTATATAGTGGTCACATTATTGTGAAACATAATTTTGTTTGTATTGGAGTGTCTCAAGTTGATGAGACAGTCTAAAGATATTATTATACATTTTACACGCGGCCACACAATTCCAATATCTCAGACAGCATTTGTTTAAAAAAAACGTAAACTTCAAGGTAAAACAAGAAATTAGATATAAAATAAGGGGTTTATAAAATGCAGATTTTTCTTGAGCATTGTTTGTGGGTTATATTCCGCTTTGCTAAATGAAAAAAGAGGCTCTGGTGTTGATTTCACCTTGAAGAATTATTGATGGCAATGGGTAAAAAAAGATGTGAATGTGGTTCATAAAGCGCCATTAAATGGTCCAACAAAAGCAGAAGATTTTTATCTTCCAATTCGTTGTTTAAGTTATCACTCATATATTTATGTATATGATATCTATAAATTTGGTCACTTAAGAGTACAAATATTTGAGTAATCTATCTATTTTGAGTGCCTAATTGAAGGTTGTACTTGATATCAGTATGTCTCATATATATCTAAATGACTGGGGGTTGCAGACTATATGTATATATATAAATTAGTATGACTGGTAGGACACAGGGTATGCACGAGTGCATAGGCGGAAATAGAAACAACTACATGAATAATTATTAATGCTTGGTACCCAATAGATGATAAAAACCAGAAAAAAACTGAAGCAAGTAAATACGTTGCTCAACTTGAAAAATCGAGGAGCTAGATACTAAACGGTAAAATAGTAAAAGAAGCAAAGCTACTGAAAGATTACAAATTATTTCATGTGTCTAGAAAAAAATGGCAGAAAGAAAAGAATTCTAAACACAATCGTCAGGTCGGCTTTCAACTGTAAAGAGTTGAGAGCCGACCTGACGATTGTGTCCGGAGTTCTTTCCCATATTTTTTTGAGACACACAAAAAACTTTTTGTCTTTCAATAGCTTTCCACCTTTTACTATTTTACCTTCAAGTATATATATGTAAGAATGGAAATAAAACAATATGTAACTAAGTTGGTGTATTATTAATAGTTTCGTACTCTGAAAGAGCACTCATCAATTAAAACCATCAATTATGAAAAAGACTAAACGGTTGCACATTGAGATAAAATGAATGGTAAAAACTGTACCTATATAGAAATGAAAATAGAACAAGAGGTAAAGAAGTTGGTGTATAACTACTAGTTTCATGCATGTATTTTATACAGTATACATTATATAGTTATTGGAGTCTCATACTAAGGTGTTGTAAGAAACTATGTAATTCCCAGATTTTTTTAGTTTGACAGTAGGAATTGGTTAGCGTCTAAAAGTTGTTATTAAGGCATTTCTATTGTTGAGCGAAAGCCCATATCTGGTTTGTGTATGATGGAAAATTTTTCTGTTAAGCAGGGGCAACATGTGCTGTTGCCATCAGTACACGGGCGTGCTTTCCTTATAACCCTTCAGCTGATGGTGTAGTTGGTATTGTTGTCCTTTGATGACCATATCTGATTTGACAGCTCAGTGACGCTTCGCTTGGCGTTGTTCTTGAAAGATGCAGCGTGGTTGTTGTATCTGATTTGAAATCTAACGCAGTAATGCCAATGCCGATGCCTGCACTCTCCACGGTTACCTGATATATGATGGAATTTGTGAGGAATATACCTGATTTTTTCATCCAAACTTCTCCGTTTGACAGCAAAAGCGATTTTCTTTGCATCTTGTATAATGTTTCTGTCTTCTGGTGAGACATCAATAAACGTGGAGGCATGGTCTAGTGATTTGTTGAGCAGTGCTGGTGTTATTGATGGGTAGACTTTGGCTATATCGAAGATAAGAAAGCTGTATTGGTATTTGCTGTTTATGTTACTAAACCAGTTAAATACATTGTTGGTGTTCCTTCACTGATTTACCTTCGTTTCTCTTTGTACAGCACAGTTGATGTTTTTTTTTTTATTGTTTACAAATTAAGTATAAAAGGAATAAAAAGGTAACCAATAATACAAAGGGGGCCAATCAGATAGCTCGAAGCTAGAAATGCGACAGCCCCGGTCCAGAAACCAGCCAAGCAAGGATGGCAAGGGCCCACCCCCCGGGCGCAGCAGAGCGCAGGACTACCCCCGGTCACCATCGTCCCACAGGCGAGCCGCCAGACGATCCCCGAAGACATGGTTAGGTAAGTCCGCAGGTCCCAAGCCAGAACACTGAAATGGTTCGCAGCGACATGGAACATTGATCTTTTTCCTATTTCAGTTTTGGTTTTTAATAGTTTGATGGGAAAGTTTAAGGCTTTGCGCGTTATAATGTTATAGTCACTCACAATTAAATTGGCGATTATCAGTCTGGTTTAGTATGTGATTTTTATAGAAGATGATGAGTCGGAATTTAAATAACATTTTAATAGGCATAATTTAAGTTCGAGGAATTTATGTGAGACATGAGAGCCAGGCGGCTGTTTTAAAATAATTTTTAATGCCTTCTTTTGACAGACAAGCAATTTATTTAGAAGATGGTCGCCAGCATGCCCCCCAAAACTCAATGCCATAGATGAGATGAGGGTAAATAAATGAGTAGTATAAATTAATCATAGTTTTTAAATCTAGTATTTTTGTGAGGTGACGGAACATTAACAGTAAAAATGAAATTTTCTGCTCTACTTTTCTTATGTGCGATTCAAAACTACAATGCTGGTCAAGCACAATTCCTAAGAATTTGGTTTCTTTAACTATAGCTATTGTTGGCAAGATAAAAGTCTCCCGGTCAATCTTTTTTTGCGGATTCCTAAAAATAATTTGCATTGTCTTACTAAAATTTATAACTAATTTGTTTGCTAGGCACCATTGATCGATTTTCAAGAACTCATCCTTTGTATATTCAGGGTTTGGACTGAGTAAGTTAGTATCGTCTGCGAATAGTACGTATTTAAAGGCTGGCGAGACTTTTACTAAGTCATTTATAAAGATTAAAAATAAAAGTGGCCCCAAAACACTCCCCTGGGGTACTCCCATTTTGATAATTTGCATGGCCGAAGTTTCATTCTGGATCTTAACATATTGTTTCCTATTTGCCAAGTATGACTGAATTAAATTAACAGATGGCTCGTTAAAATTGTAGAATGGTAATTTGTTTTAGAGGATTTGGTGATTTACAGTGTCAAACGCTTTTGAAAAGTGTAAAAAAATTGTTTGAATTGCCTTACTTTGGTCTAGATGTTGGTAGATAGTTTCTAAAAATTCATTTACAGCTAATGTTGTGTTTTTGTTGGATCTGAAACCAAACTGGTGTTTGGTGAGCAGGTTGCCAAATTCCATGTGGTCTCGTATCTGTTTACATAGAATTCTTTCCACAATTTTTTGAGATCACGCTTAGTATGGATATAGGGCGATAGTTGGATAGATCATGCCTACTCCCTTTTTTGAAAATGGGTAAGACACGAGCAATTTTTATACAGTCTGGAAAATCAGAAAATTTAATGATCAGATTTATAAGTTCAGTAAGCACTGGAAGAAGCGTATTACAATTTTCTCTGATCACCCTGGTACTGATCAAATGTTGTCCAGAACTTTACCGATTCGCTTGATCTTGCATTTAGTTGGGGTGATTAGGCGGCATGAACGATTCAATTCACTATTCAAATTTTATTACTGTAACATAATAGATCCTTCGGAGTTTGCAGTGGAATGCTCGTTGTTGACAAAAATTCTAACGGAAATGAGTTGTAAATGGTTTAAACTTGATGGGCTTGACAAAATATTTTCTTTCAACCAATCACAGAACGCCGATGTTTGTTCGGCATTGGGCATAGACCCAACATGTTGGTTATGCTCACAAACAGGTCACACGATGTGCTGAAGTGGACACGCCCATCGTGACTGCCCATTGCAAGGCCTTCCAATGCAAAACATCGGACTGTGTAGCCACTCCTTTACTTATCTGCCATAAAGTTCTCAAACCTAGGTGAGCTAACCTGTATAAGAATGGAAAAAAAAACAAGATGTAACTAAGTTGGTGAATAATTACTAGTTTTGTGCATATAATTATACACACACGCGCGCGAACGCACGCACACACACGTATCTATGTACACGTATCTATGTACACGTATATATATACATATATATATATACATATATATATATACATATATATATACATACATTGTGGATCGAAGGAGGCGGCTCATAAAAGGCAAATATAATATATATATATAACATATGTGGGGCATCTGGAGGAGGCTCAGGTCTGGACTCCTGGTGGCACACCTTTAAAGATAATTTCTAGTACATTGTACTTTGGAGTTGTGCCCTTTCTCGTATTATAGTAAAAAGTCCAGGTTTGGGTTTGAAAATGCAGATGTTGCATATTTTTTGCTTGACAGTTTCTGATTACGCCTCAAGAATTATCAGGCATTTTATCTTTGGCTCTTTAATAGTTCCATAAACTTTTGAGTAATAACTGTTTTAATTTGTTGTAAGAGATTTGGTAACTATTTTTTATCATGAGAAACCTTTTCAATTAGTCTAAGATCTGCAACTTTTATGATTTGTGTTCAACTTTGGAAATATACTTGATCCTTTTATCATGTATTAAATTGTAAAAATTATTCATTCATTCACACTGAGCAACAAAGAGGAAACTACGTGAACTTCCATTGCAAAACATATGTATTCGCCACTAGGATAATCTTATGGCTGTGCTGCCATAATAGCAAAAATAATTTGTGGTTTTAACTAACAACAAACGGGTCTTTATGTGTCAATATCAAAGGGATACTGTAGATTGTGAATGTCATTGATGCCTGTGAGGAAATCCGATCAGAAGCACGTTTGTGTGGAAGAAAAATGGGGAGAATGATGGTGAGATTAACATATACATGCAAATTTCTTGATAAACTCTTTTGTTATAATAATAGTGGCTGTTCATTTACAAACTTCGCCAACAGCTAGAAAAATATCCAGCGCACTGTTAAACACGATGAACCAATAAGACAGTTTTAAATTATTACATTCCTGACAGACCCATAACAGCACGTCTAAAGAACAAGATGAACAAACCATAGTGAAACACCAATTTTTTCATACTGCGTCGTAGAAAACCATATTAAATGGTTTATGCCATTACTATCTACACAGTATAAACTTTTCAATGAAAAATTTGTTGACATATATAAAGTGCATACATGAAAGCATACTATTTATGATATATAGTAGAGTGTATATAGGAAAGCCTCCTATTTATGATATATAGTAGAGTGTATATAGGAAAGCCTCCTACTGATGATATATAATACAGAGTGTATATAGGAACGCCTCCTACTGATGATATATAATACAGAGTGTATATAGGAAAGCCTCCTATTGATGATATGTAGTAGAGTGTATACAGGAAAGCCTCCTATTGATGATATATACTAAAGTGTACATGGGAAAGCATCCTATTGATGATATATAATACAGAGTGTATATAGGAAAGCCTCCTATTGATGATATATACTAGAGTGTATATAGGAAAGCCTCCTATTGATGATATATAATACAGAGTGTATATAGGAAAGCCTCCTATTGATGATATATACTAGAGTGTATATAGGAAAGCCTCCTATTGATGATATATAATACAGAGTGTATATAGGAAAGCCTCCTATTGATGATATATACTAGAGTGTATATAGGAAAGCCTCCTATTGGTGATATATAATACAGTGTGTATATAGGAAAGCCTCCTATTGATGATATATAATACAGAGTGTATACAGGAAAGCCTCCTATTGATGATATATACTAGAGTGTATGTAGGAAAGCCTCCTATTGATGATATATAATACAGAGTGTGTATAGGAAAGCCTCCTATTGGTGATATATAATACAGAGTGTATATAGGAAAGCCTCCTACTGATGATATATAATACAGTGTGTATATAGGAAAGCCTCCTATTGATGATATATACTAGAGTGTATATAGGAAAGCCTCCTATTGATGATATATAATACAGAGTGTATATAGGAAAGCCTCCTATTGATGATATATAATACTGGAGTGTATATAGGAAAGCCTCCTATTGATGATATATAATACTGGAGTGTATAGGAAAGCCTCCTATTGATGATATATAATACAGAGTGTATATAGGAAAGCCTCCTATTGATGATATATACTAGAGTGTATATAGGAAAGCCTCCTATTGATGATATATAATACAGAGTGTATATAGGAAAGCCTCCTACTGATGATATATAATACAGACTGTATATAGGAAAGCCTCCTATTGATGATATATAATACTGTGGTAGATTTCAGTGCACTCTAGTAGTAAACAGGTAGTTTACACTAGAAACCTTGCGAAACAATGTGCTAGACTTCTGCCCACAGCATTTGGTTAATAGCTGTTGGGTAGGAAGTCCTACTGTGCCGGTAGCATAGTAAGCAGGGCCGGTATTGACCCCTGCAGGGTCGGTAGTGACCTCTACCGACCCGGTACAGCTGTACTGGGCCGGCACAAGATGGCCGCCTTAGACGAGGATCTGCAAAGATGTCAGAGAACTTAGTCAAGGTCGTAAACAGGAAGTGCTTACCCCTAAATTATCAACTTCGTGGACCTAATTCTATGTACAGCCTGGAAACCCTGTAGGAGCCTTCATTGGACAATTAGGAGAAAGGACTCCGCCCTTAGCCACTTGGCACCTCCCTTTGTTATTTTGCATTGCATTGTGATTGGTTGATTATTTATATGATTAATGTAATTGGTTCATTTACTTCCTGTGCATTGACTGTTATATGCTTTGTGTTTGTTAGCTCTCCTATAAAAGGAGAGCTCCCACTGTTAATCTGTGCATTCATTACGATGAGCCATGGCATGTATTCTTATATTGCTAAACCCTAGAGGAATAATTACCCTCAGGACAGCTTAGAGAATAAAGCCATTATTACAGACACTACTCGGTACTGTTTGTCTGAGCCGTGGGCTCTTGCCTTACCGGGTAATTCGGTTGCCCTATACAGTTGTCACTGTCGGTCAGTACAGTGTCCCCTCTGGAGAGAGGTAGAATACTCGAGATTAGTGGATGTCCGTGGTAACAGACCGGAATCCATTGCAATACAGTGTGTATATAGGAAAGCCTCCTATTGATGATATATAATACAGAGTGTATATAGGAAAGCCTCCTCATGATATATACTAGAGTGTATATAGGAAAGCCTCCTACTCATGATATATACTAGAGTGTATATAGGAAAGCCTCCTATTGATGATATATAATACAGAGTGTATATAGGAAAGCCTCCTACTCATGATATATACTAGAGTGTACATAGGAAAGCCTCCTACTGATGATATATAATACAGACTGTGTATAGGAAAGCCTCCTATTGATGATATATCATCAATTAGGAGCCCTTCCTATATACAGTCTGTATTATATATCATCAATAGGAGGCTTTCCTATATACACTGTAGTATATATCATCAATAGGAGGCTTTCCTATATACACACTGTATTATATATCATCAATAGGAGGCTTTCCTATATACACTCTAGTATATATCATCAATAGGAGGCTTTCCTATATACACTCTAGTGTATATCATCAATAGGAGGCTTTCCTATATACACTCTAGACTAGATTGTATATAGGAAAGCCTCCTATTGATGATTTATAGTAGAGTGTATATAGGAAAGCCTCCTACTGATGATATATAATACAGAGTGTATATAGGAACGCCTCCTACTGATGATATATAATACAGTGTGTATATAGGAAAGCCTCCTATTGATGATATATACTAGAGTGTATATAGGAAAGCCTCCTATTGATGATATATAATACAGAGTGTATATAGGAAAGCCTCCTACTGATGATATATAATACAGAGTGTATATAGGAAAGCCTCCTATTGATGATATATAATACAGAGTGTATATAGGAAAGCCTCCTACTGATGATATATACTAGAGTGTATATAGGAAAGCCTCCTATTGATGATATATACTAGAGTGTATATAGGAAAGCCTCCTATTGATGATATATAATACAGAGTGTATATAGGAAAGCCTCCTATTGATGATATATAATAGTGTGTATATAGAAAAGCGTCCTATTGATGATGTATGATAGTCTCTATATAGGAAAGCCTCCTACTGATTATGTATTGTAGAGTGTACACAGGATAGCATCCTACTGGTGACATATTGTCGTAAATTTTTCCAGCACCCACGGGTGCACACTTGCCTACAAACCCCTCTGACAACAGTCTGTTAGTAATTGTGTGTTTAGAACAACAGTTATAACCAGTACCGAAATGACCGCCCGACCTGTGCCCGTAAGATACCGACTCTGCATCAGCCGTTACCAACACCATATTAGTCATTACCCACTCTGTAGGACCACGCCGGGTCGGCAGCAGCATGGCCGCTGTAGCCTGAGAACCCATGACGCTGTCCACCACTTCTGGGTCCCATATACATTTAACTCTATATGCCTTATTTCATTTGTGTGTATTGATATCTGCAAAGCTTATTTTCCGACTTATATTCCACTTACATCATACCGGTTTACTGTTTTACTTGGTGTGTTCTGCCTCTATCAAATGCACAGCTCTTGATTATGACCAAGGGTAAAGTTTTGTATGGTTGAACTGGGTTGTCTCTTCTCTCATTTAGCTATTTTACACTTACACGTTATTGGTGCTCATGATACTCTTAAAAAACCTGATCGTTGGATCTACTACGTTAGCATCATCAGCAAGAAACTTCAGTTTGGTAGCCTTTTTATGCCAACTGATCGAAGTTTTACCAAATGCAGTTTGCTTGAGGCTATTTCAGTTTTTAAATGTTACAAGATCAATGGTTCTCTTAGGATAATACTATAAATTAATATCACGCTTATGGCATTACTACGGATGAAAAAGCTGTGAATGATTACACTACTGGTGCATACTAATAATTGCTATTTCGGTTGTCAACTATGAAATGGCAGCGAGTAAACTTCCTGCCGAAAAGGAAGGTTTATTATAATATTAAACTGTTTAAAAGCTTAGGAGAAATGATTATTCTTTCTGGTAATTTCTTTCTTTGCTTTCCTCCATTACTCATTTGATAATCATCTTTTCGTCCGTCAATAAAAAACAAAAATCACACCTAGTGAACAAAATGTAGCAGCTACATAGCTTATTATTTCCTTGCTTTTAATTTTCGTTGATCATTAATATTGAAGCCAATTTTTTAAAGAAGGAAAATAGTATCTTTGCAAGATACTGATACTATTTCCCTTATTTAGATTGGTAAATCAAACTCTTTTGTAGCATCAATATCCCTCCTGGTAGATGTACTGCTATTACAATACATGAACATGTTGAAATTCATTGGCCAATCACAATGTGAACAAAAATGCAACTGGTGGCTTGTTAATATTACTGCAATCAACTGCTTGGCAACCATTCACGGGTAACTTACAGAAAACTTTTTACTTTTTAAAGCCTTTTCAAAGAACATCAAACTGACCAAGTAATAATTGACAACATATTGTGCTGCTAGATGAGTTTGCTGTTTATTTAACATAGAAATTTTACTGAAAGAAAACATTCATAAAAAATTGGACTAAATTTAAAACTTGCAAAAGAGAAAGGTTTCCACGTTGGCAAAGGTTGTTGTTCTCGTTCACATTTTTTGTTCAAGTCCTGTATTATTTGTTGACTGTCGAACAATCGATATTATTATTAATGATGATAATTATGATGATGATGTTAGTTTTTTGTGTAGACAACCAGGATAATAATAATAACTAAAAAAACAATGACATATAAGCAACAGTTTTAAAAATTTAAACTTCAAAGGCGATAATAAAAATATCAACGACTTCACTCAGCCACATGTCCTTCTACATAACAAATGCATGCTACTGCTAATATTTCTCTATTGCTCTGCATTTAAAATGAAGTACTCCATACAAGCGTATTATTTCCGCCGTTCAGAAAAACTGCTGCTTTGGATATAGATAATAAAACTTTGAAATGTCCAAGAAAAAATATGCCAGGCTGGAACCGCACAGAAAATTGATGAAATTGTAAAATTACCATTGCAATATTTCTTCAATATTCATTTCAAGGACAAGGAGAGAATTTAACACAGTTCATCGAGATTGACTGTGCTGAGAGATTTTCAATATACTATCAGACAATGCAACACTGATGAGGGGACTATTCAGTTTCTATAGAAGATTGTCAGCATCTAGACCAACTTACTCCAAGCTCATGCCCTAAACAGACTCTCTATTCAATGCTTTGATAAGAACAATTACCTTTAGATAGGATTGCCTAACTATCACAATTGAGAATGAGACCACTAATACCTGGTGTTGCTACTATGCTCACTTGGCTAGCATTTCTGTTTTGGAGAAAACAAACAATAGGGCAGTAAGAATAACAAAGTGGACATAGCCCAGTGCAACAGGCAAACCCAATCGTTTTCTGCATACCTAAAATACATTCTCGGTTGCGCCTTTTTATATTATCCAATGACATTTCAGAATTGTTTATTCGCAAAAAGACTTTCAAGAATCTTGTTCAGTCGAAAAATTCAAACATTACTATATTTGAAAATTATTTACTGTTTTATCATAGGAATAAACCCGACCATCAATTTCTCCATGTACATTATGCATGGATGCAAAAATGACTCAAAAAATTTAATAGCTCAACAGTTAAAGCTTTTTTCTTATAATAATTTACTAGCTACCTGTATGTTACCCATATTAGAGCTTTGTAGGGACTGGTTCAATTGTCTCTCACATTTCCTTTCAATGGAGAAACTAATCTTTTATCTCGCAGTTTACTCATACAAAGAAATTACATAATACAGTCTCCTTTCATGGCTGCCTTCACCTTTCATCTTGGAGCCTCAAAGGTGGAGACTTGGAGATAATTAAAACTCCCAACTTATCTGGTGTAAATGTTAAAAGTTAATAAAACACCAGCCATTCGCCTTTTCACATGCCAACCGTAAGGACTTGAATTCGTTTCATACACATTCTTTTCAGCAACTCTGTCTCAAGGTGAGTGATGTTTTAGCCTGAGTTATCTCATTTTTTGACTTAAAATCAAGTGGGCTCATACGTTATTGCTTTACTGTTGACAACTATTTTTTACCAGCTTAAGTGACAACAATTGCTAAAAATTACACTAATACTTTTTATTCAGAACTTTGGAGTATTCTTGTGTGAAACTGTTTTAGTTGTGGTTTAAACACATCTCTGCCAATCTGAGTTTGATAAATAATGTTTTCTGTTTCAGCCATTTCAGCGATGAAGCGTGCACAAAGAAACCGAAAAGAATCCAGATTCAGTGCAAATGGAAAGGTGAGATAACTAAGCTGTTTCAAGCGTACATGATAAATTCATGAACTCTCAATGTATCTCTTTAATTGGGTAACATGAAAAATAGTTTATTTATCTGCAATGTGTTTTTATTGCACGCCGTTGAATTTATGACACGCTGGCGGGTTTCAATAGCTGAAAATTGATCTAATAGCATTGCTTTTGTCAGGTTTGTAGTTTCAACTGAAGTATAAATCAACTGAATTTCAAAGGTCTGAGTATGAAATAAAATGAACAATCTTTCTTTCTGAAAGTTTAATCAGGTTAAAAAACAGATAATTTTATTTCCAGATATCAAGTATGATAGATTTATTTGGATTATGTTCCATTTCTAAGTAGCTGAACCCAAATATCATATGTATATATGAGCTTTGACCTTGAAAAATTTCCCAGTAATATTCACTACAAATGGCATACGGTTGAACTATCTGAAACGCAGTTGAATAGTTTTCCAAGTTGAAAGTATTGACTTGATACTAGCCATGATGACAGCGACGGTTAAAGACTCACTTTTTTTCAAATTTGCAAAATTGAGCACACCGTGGCAGAAACAGTGCAAGTCAATGATTTTTTTCAAACATTTATGTTTCTATAGCTCATTATGTTTCAGCTTCTAATTTATATCAACCTTTTATTAAGAAGTTTATTGACAATGTTATAAATTTGTCATATATCCAAAGAAAATCGCGATTGAGATAATAAGCAGAATAAAGTGAAAATAATTTATTCGAACTATTTTTCGTGTTTTCTCATTTATGCTGACAGGCTTAAACATGGGTATATGTAATATGAACATATCGGTTGCTATTTGAGAGATTTTTAGTGTAGACACAGCTCTTTTAAAAGAATTGATTAGGTAGATTACAGCATCCAGGAGCATTGGAAAAAGTTGGCAATGCAAATTTGGGCGAAGTTTTAACTTGAATAAACATGGCTCTTGGTTGTCTTTGAAGTAAAAAGTATATATTTAAACAAACTTGTATATATTATTCAGAAGCTATTAATTGGCATGGATATAGCAGCTAGATGGAAGGATGGATTGTTTTACAAGGGAGAAGTTGTCAAGTTTCCAGCTGACACAGAAAAGGTCCAGATACAGTTTGATGACGGAGTAAAATACACAACCAGATCTAAGCAAATAACAACATGCGATATTGAATGTAAGTATTTATTTCATATGAGATATATTACTGTAAACTGCATCTCACCCCATGATTCAATCACTTTCATTATGAATTCATTAACTCGATATACAATTTTGGTACCTTATTGGTTACTCATCTAAAAATGAGACCAAAAATCTGGACAGCTGCTCTCAAATTTTTACTATGAAAAAAAGGATTTGTTCTAATCTATTTTATGTCAAAATAATCCGATGCAATAATGTGATAGTACAATGTGCAAAC
This sequence comes from Cryptosula pallasiana, assembly GCA_945261195.1. Classification (NCBI taxonomy): domain Eukaryota; kingdom Metazoa; phylum Bryozoa; class Gymnolaemata; order Cheilostomatida; family Cryptosulidae; genus Cryptosula; species Cryptosula pallasiana. Next base: position 13,237 of record CALYOO010000148.1, read on the forward strand.
ACGGAGCTAATCAAAAATGAAACATTTGGAAATCAAAAAAGAGCATTTATGTTGTTATTTTCACATGTCACAGCATTGCAATCACATAGCAATTTCAATAACTTTCAAAATGTTATAATACATCTTAACTTGCGGATCACACTTTCATACATTTTAAAGAAGGTGATTTTTACAGATATAAAAATTGATTCACTGCATAGCACTTTTATGCTGATTTATCTAATTCATCATGGACTGCCATAGTTAAATTGTTCATTGTAGTTCTTTCCATCAACAATTTTCACTACGGATTGGCCAAGGAAGTGGGTGGCTTACCAGTCATGGCATCTTGCACGAACGCCCTGCCCATAAGTAACTTTGCTATTAAGAACAACGGAAGAATAAAGACATATCTAACTTTGAAATTGAAAGATATGTTTTCCATTGAAGTCTGTAATGAGTCTCATAGCAAGAGACATTATTACTTTTATGCTCTTTTTCCACTGAGTTTTACCAGTATTTGACAAATTAATGCTGCGGTTTTCTATTTGTAGAGGGCCCACATGTAACGGTTTTTCAGTTTGATCAGATGGATGTGGATTGTTTGAAAGAGGTTGTGATTGAAAAGCCAACAGTTTCTCAGAGTAAGTAAGGCTTATGTGCAATATTTATGCAATAGCAAAGTAGGGCTCATCTCACCAGTGTACTAACCATAAAAAAGTTCAATTTTTTTCATTAAAAAATCCCTAATTCAAAAACACGTCCACAGTTTTTCTCAGGGTATAAATGCGTTCAGTTTTTTTCATTTCATCTTTTCCTCTCAGGATACCTATATTTATAAAATCATTAAATTTATTTTGGAGTATCCTTATGTATAAGTCTGATTCACTTGCTAATTGTGGAAGTTCATGTTTGCAAAAAGTTTCAACCAAGTATAAATTATATTCACAAAAGTCATTTATTGGGCATTTCTTAAAATCATAATGATGAACATTTTAATTTCTTTTCTGGCATTCTGTAGCAACTTGTTGAGGCGATGTAAAATATAGGATCAATCAAAAGTTTATATTTTAAAACAAAACGTTGTCGATCTTGCATATACCCCAAGTACTAAATGTGTAACTTTTACACCTAAATTGTAGATATAATAATTGCAAAACTCATTTCAAATACTTGAAAGTTTTTTTCTTTCTTTATAATCAGATGTTTTGTTTTGATAATACTATTAATTTATGATGAGCCCTACAGCATCTTCTAAGACTTGAACTGAAATATACACTATGTATAAAAAAAATGCTTTGTTCTTATATTAATATGAATGTTGCATTGCAGCAGCTTCTCATTTGTTTGTCTTTAAACAAAAACCTTAAAAACTCTAAACATTTCCCATAATTGTGATAAATTTTTATTTTTGACAATTGCACATACATACACGTGTTTCAACGTTTGGCAAATGTTTAAATTTTCTTCATAGAGTATTACATGTCATTTTTTAATTTTTCAAATTTTAGAGGTTCCACATTCATAAATATGTTTTAAATTTTTAATAGATAACTGTTTATTCACTCAAAGTTGTTTCATCTTTTTTTATTGTAAAGTTTCAATTTTGTCACTATATTCAACTGCTTTCATTAAAAGTATCCATTTTCATATCCACAGAATCATTGATATTTCTATGCTCTTTCAAGTTTAATTGACACAAAAGTGTTGCCATATCACTTTTAGTGCACCATGCTCTGAAGTGAGAAATAAAAAATGTGAGTTTCACAACAGATGCAAATATCTCATCAACATACATTAAGTATATTGATCTGCGCACATAATTAATAATTTCACATTTGTTCACACACACTTACACATTAAAGTTGCAGATAAATTTCCAAGCTTCACAAATATCACACAACTTTTTATAAATTTATCTTTAAAAAAAAATGGTATTTTGACACGCATGACACCTACTGTGATAAAATACTACAGTAACATTGTCCACCGTCAAGTTCTGAGTAGCCATCGTTATTCGCTTACTTTATGAAAAACATTTCTATAAGATGATATTGATGCCAATAAAGTATTATATATATATACTACCACTCATCTGAATTGTCAACAAGCAAATTTTTTTGTATCTGTATTTGCTATTAAATCATTTTCACCCGCCTAAAATTGACAACTGAAACTAAATGGAAACCATAATAAAAGCATTAGCACACTTTTTGTGGTGGGTTATTGAAAACTCTCTGGGTAATTGTAATGTTAATTTCATCGTACAATTTTAATAATTTAGTTTCCATTGAAATGACGGAAAGCAGCATCAAGCAAAGCCCTACGCTGAAAGATGACCCAAGCCCAGCTGAGACATTTGTTCAACCATCAACTGCATCAGGTAGTTATCACAAACACGTTTTAGTCGTTAAAATACTGACCTACAATTAGTTGGCGTTTTGAAACAGTCAAATCAATCTCAGCCATAGAATCTACATAATCATTTCTCTCATATGTTCATCACAATAGACTTGATCATACTTTTTTGGTTTGAGCACTAAAATTTGAGTTGTTCACTAGTTCGACTAATATGTTTTTTATCAAAACATACCCTTTCTTCATTTCATGATTGAAAGGTATGGAAAGTAGGAGCAACGCCCTATATCGACACATGGTGCATGCTCAATCACTAGCCCAGTGCCACCATCAAGTCCATCAGGTAACTTTCCAAATCTTTTTGTGGTCAGTCAGACGTTAATTGATGGTCTTATTATTTTTCGATGGCATTTTTTGAAATATTAACACACTTGCCAATCATTACAAACTGTTGTCTGTTGCCCACCGGTTTGAAAACATCAGCCATTACTGGTTTATTGGCAATATCTCCTAAAAATAGGGACATTTATGACAAGCTGCAACTGATATGAGCTTTTTATGCTCACAACCTTGTTTATGATTACGAAACCCCTAGAAGAAGACTGTAACCATTTTTTGCTCTGGGATTTTAGTATCAATGTTTTCTAATTGTGCAGAAGTAGAAGACAGTGATGGTGATTCTCTCTACTCCGAGAGTAACATGTCCTCATTGGACAGTGAAGACGGATACACAGATGGCGTAGAAAACAGAAAGTTGAGTGACCATGCAGATCATGTTGAAGTTACCAAGAAGACGGAACCTCAGCACAAAGTTGTTACCACAGGCAAGTAATCACTATTTCAAATATATCCTGAAAATCTATTTGCACAATGCACCTAGCATTAGCAATGTTTTATCCTGATATAATTGAGATAAACTTGTTACTTGGCATCAGAAATCTATATTTAATAGTTTTTTTAATGCTACTTTGGTGACAGGCATACTTGCACATAGCAATTACTTGCCGGTCTATTCACTTTCTCTCAACTCAATCATTCGCGTTGTATCAAATGCTAAACTGTACCAATATGATTTCAGGTTCTGGAATAAAATCAGCAATGCCAAATGGTGAGTAACATAGCTTGCATCACATTTCAACTGTATTTCAAACTTGAACAAGCTGCATGGCATATTCTTACCAATTTTTCATTTGTAAACTGAATAACAACATAATATTGAACAGTTACTATATGTAAAACTAAATATGGCGGATAGGAATTGTGTAAAGCTGCATTCACACTAGAACAGTTTTTTCCTAAAAAAAATCATTCATGATGGAGCTGTGCCCTTTTTTTCCAGTGACCGGGTACCCAGTAGAAAATATTTGCTCTTTGGTGATGGAGATGGAGAAGTTTTGGCTCCTAGCACAACCATACCATTACTAATGATAGTTCGGTCAGTTATTGTATAATTATTCAACGTGTCCATGTTTTTCATTAGTAAATGCGTTAGTTGCTGTGTCGATATTTATTATTTGTAATATGTGTTATTCTGAACAGCTTTTTTTAATTATTCAGCGTTACCAAATATTTATTTCAAATAACTTAACAGGCTTCTATATTATTAAAGTCCTGACTATCAATAGGTTGTAAACAGTAATGGACCAAAAATGTTAAGATACAGTCATAAATCTTTTGATTCACAAATGGCAGTGATTATGGTAATTATTGATAAATAATAGTGGTTATTACGATTTGGTTATTGCAAGGTAAAACGTCATTATTTTCCATTCTTTTATTATCACCTGTTGTGTAATTGGCAATGAGCAATTTTTGCACTGTTTTTTTAATGTAGCTATGTTGATATTTTGCTAAAAAACGCTGGTGATTTCGAGCAGTTCTCAAATTCCAATAATGCTTGCCGATATGATAGAAATCAACCGTCATTGCATTTGGAACTGCGCAGATTTCTGCATCAAAGTCGTCCTAGTGTTTACGTGGATTTAAACATGTCTCATTGAAAGTTCGGTTTTGAAATTTCATTTTACAATAGACACAGAATCGTTTTTTATTTCATATAGATCCTGAACTTCAATATTACTCCCAACTATTATCATGCTTGGCCGCGATTATCTATGTGTATAATGAAATTTATAGAGTATCATATTTGTTTCATCTACTGTCGTTTAAGAACCAACTTCTGATATATTTAGCATGAATCAAGTTTACAAACATTCTTTTTAGAATACCAATAAGATTTCTGCTACTATCATTATGCAGCAGATTCTCGATCCAAATGTTCCGAATCATTTTGTAGTAGTTGTGCCATTCTACCAATCTAAGGATGGAAAAAAGAATTACACCAGGCCAGACTATTGCTTCTACTGTGACAAGCTGATAAAGTCACGGATCAGTCGCCACTACATCTCTATTCACTGCAAAGAGGATGCTGTGACATCTGCTCTAAAAACCAAAGACCCTACAGTCAAGCGGAATCAGCTGGCCAAGTTACAAAACTTGGGTAACTTTACACATAACAGCAAGGTAAGATACTAACAACTTTTGCCGCACTTCTTCTCAAGATAGCAATACTTAGCTGACAAAGTAATAATTAGGTATTTTAATGTGAGTCTAAGAAGTTGTTGTTGTACACATTTTTTTTATCCGTTTCATGTTACTAGTTTACAATTTATTACCACTTTGTAAAATCAGAAAAAGATATAATAATGAAACTTTTCGCAAATTGAGTGGTAATTTTATTGTAAATAGTGAGGATATTTTTTGTAAATTCAATCGCCGAAAAATTTTCAGCTTGAAGTTATCAAAGCTTAGAATTTTCTCCGGGAAAATGTATAAATGCAACTTGAACGTTATCTATAGAAACCTAAACTTATTACAAAAACACTCCAACTTCATTTTATAAACAAAATTGGCTGTATTGCATTAGTTTCAGTAGCTAACACAAAAGTTGAATTTATCCAAGTATTTTGATGCAGCCATCTTGAGCTTCCTCAATTTAACTCTGTTAGACACAAAGCTTATTCTTGCATTTAATCACATGGCAGTAGTAACACATTGCACTTCATATCAACCAGCTGTTAAGTTTGAAGACTTTATATTTTCAAATTCCAACGGATGTTCTTTGGAAAAATTAGGTAGGTATCAGCGGGATGACATAAGTTACCTGAATGGAAGACGAAAATATTATCACAATCTTTTCATGTAGTCCTCGACCCTTGAATCTCCCAAGTTTCAATCTCTTTTAATAAAAATAGGTTGTTTTATGCCAAAAAAGTTACTTTGTGACTTAACTTTCATTGATTCTATGTATTAAAAATATATTCACTGGTGACCTCTACTGGAGTGTTGCAATTGTAAGAAGTATCCACCTTGCTGTCTACTACAACCACTGAAAGACAGTGCTGAAAGTTGTTTTAACCCAAACCAAAAGCTGGGTTTGCTTTTCTGATGTCATTGTTGGAATCATCAGCAATATTAACTTTCAAGTGCTGAGTACCCAATGTTTGACATAAACATGGGCTAGTTTTTGTTCATTGCTATTAGCTTGGTTGAAAAAATGTAACACTCTATGGAGTAAGAGAAAGATAATTGTGACATTTGAATAGTATCAGTAGACTGAGAATGCCACAGTGAAAAAAAATTGGGAAATAAAAGATTGCTCAGTATTTTAATTAAAGTTTTACGCTGGTATGTAGTGTACATTGTGCACAGCGTTTGTTGGTAGCTCAGGATCAATGCTTCACTCATTATCTGTTAAAAACAAGTCTAATTAATTACAAACGAAAAGTACTCAATGCCAAGATCAATTATGCGATGGTTAGCATGTGCCATGCATGTGTAATGTGAGATGACGCATAGCCAATAAGTCACTGTGTCACTTGCATAAATGAAAAGGTTTTTACGGTTAATTATGCCTGTGCATACTCTAATTACAGGTGCTATCACAAGGTCAAGGTGAACTTGTAGTGGTGACAAGGCCAGTGAAATCAATTCCTGCTCATCGCTTTATGCCATGCAATTTTTGCTATGGATTTTATGCGAAAAAAACTTTAGCTAGACATGTAGCTTCCTGTCCTATGAATGAAGGATCTGTTGCATCTGACACGCGCAGTTTTCGAATGTTGCTGTTGGCTCACTTGCCAGCCGGGTCAGAAGTGGGGCATGACTTGGATGACTTACTTGGTGGAGTTAGTGAAACGAAAGCTAATCCAGGTAAGCAAGTAATTTAATTATCTTTTCGCAGCTTCGATGTAATAAATAATTTTCTGAATAGTGTTGTCGCAGACAGGGTTGCAAGCTGCCATTGCAAAATATTGGTAGCTTAAAAAGTCCTGTACTTCTAGAAAACTGGCACGATGCGTTTTTTTATGCCACATGAAAATTAACTTAGGTTTCTTGCATTACTACACCTGCTGAGATTTTTGTGATAAGTTGTATTAGAATTGAAGTTTCTTACTACTCACTTGAGACTTTTCTCACCAGTTTTTACGCAAAAAGAGTAATCTCATGTTTTCAGACACACGTGTATGTGGTTTCAGAAATCATTAGTTGATGTTTTTAGGGCTTACTTTCATCATCCACAAAGATCATCTAATAAAAGAGTTTGCTAGATGCCTGCTGATGAAACTTGGAGAAGCAGAATTGCGCAGGACCTGGTACGGTTGAAATGAATGGGATTCGAACCAAACTTAGATCCATTGCACGACTGCTGGCAGCAGCTCAACTATTTGATAAGTCAATCCGAGACATTGACAGTTTGCTGAGACCAGTGAATTTCCACACACTCATTTCAGTATCAAGGAAATTGGCAGCTGACAGCCCTCAAATTGGAATTGCGTTAGGCGGGTACGTTAAGCAACTGAATTTGATTGCTATAACAGAGGCAATAACAAGAGGGGAGCAAGGACGTCGCAAATTAGGTGAAGATTTTCTTTACATTTTACACGACAGAAACTGGCTGCTTTAAACAAGCTGGAAGAGCTTCCTCTCGCAGAAGATGTTGAAAGATTAAGCAAATCGTTACGAGCAGATATTGCCAACTACAAATCCCATTCTGGTCCTTTTCTCACGAAGCTCTGTCTGGCCTTTTTGGTAATTTTCAACAAGAGGAGACCAATGGAAGTGGCTGAACTGAAAGTGAGCGACTATTTGAAAAAAATAAACCCGGGATGTTGTTGACAACTCTTGCATCTTGAACTCCCTCGATTCAACGGAGAAACTGTTGTCTAAACGGTGAGCCTAACAAAAATTCTACCGTGTTAATTTGTGTAAAACTGAAACCTTCTCAATTTTAAATCACGATATTACAGAGACTAATGTAATACTAAGGAAAGTCTATTTTTTATGTTGGTTCCTTAGATTTTCAATGTACTAAAATTTTATCACAAGTCCTCATACGTTTATAAAATTTTGGAAGCTTATTGCTATGTTTTGTGCAACTTTGAATATAATTGTGAGTTGCAGTAGTACTTAACCTGTGCTGCTTCACTATCAATTTCAGCATGAAATTCAAATTATGGTTTTAAATGGTAAAATTTCACAACTTTTCCAGCATGAAAGCAATAGAAGTTCGTGGAAAATCAACCAGGGGACTTAGAAAAGTCTTTATCATTGTGCCAATGTTTATGATGGAGGCCCTGCAGATGCTGGCAACCCCAGGCAAAATATTCTTGTTTCAAAGGTTAGTGCAATCCCCATATAACATTGCACTAATTAACTAGTTATGTATAGTACTACCAGTGGATATGATATACTGGATCAAGATAAAAAAAAACAGTCAAAATGTGTATAGATGACTCAGATACTATTGTGCTGTTGATCTTACGTCTGCCAGGTTTCTCAATCTCAAAAAACTGTTGTATGAAGATTAACTATTGAATGGTGTTAGGTCTGTCATAATGGATTGACAATGGGCCAATGCAATGACAATTATTTGATCAAATATTACTTTAGACCATGTTCTGATAAACCATTGAATGGCACAGAAGCAGTGAGAGAGATAGTAAAACGTTGTGATGGACTGCAAAGACCGGACCTGCTGCAAGCACAAAAGTTTCGAAAACTTTTAGCAACCACATGCCAGGTAGCTTAGTTCCTGGCTTGCTTTTCTTACTGGGAAAAACAGTTTGACATGCTATACAATTTATGAGCCATTTAATTGGTTGATAATTAAGCATCTGCAACCATTAAAACATTGCAAGCCCTCACCAGAAGTTTGCGACTATTTTATATTCCTTTAAAAACTTTGTTTTTTTAAGGTGATAAACATGTCAAATGATGAGTTAGAGATGGTGGCAGAGCATATGGGACACTCTACCAATACCCATACAAATGTGAATAGGCTCCAGCAAAACCTGATGGAGAGGGCCAAGATGGCACGGATATTGCTTGCTGCAGAGCAAGGATCCTTTTCTACAGATTCCACAACACAACTTGAACACATTATCATTGATGAAATTCCAGTATATGGTATGTTTCAGAGCCAAATATTGATTGACACATTTCGCGACAATTGAGCGAGAATAAATCAAAACTTAATTTGCTCACAAAGCAATTTTCAGGTTTAAAATTATGTCAGTAATTCACAGATGCTGAGATGGGAATGATGATCGCAGACAGCAATGCTCAACCTATGGATGAAGACACAAAGTTGAATAATGGTACATGTATGTATTTATAATTACTAGTCAATAACCAATGTTTGTCTCACACTTGGTCTTGCATGGCTTGCTATAAACAATGTATGTTTTATGAGCCACTTATACTCAATCGTTTAGCTAGCAAGCAAAAAGGTACAAGTTTACAACACAATTTTTAAATAAAGAATAGCACAATGCTTCCGATCGTGCTAGAGTCAGCTCCCTATTAAAGATGTTTAAGTTTTACTCAAAACTCTTTTCTAAATCATTCCCTTCTAATTCTTCTATGCAAAGTTCATTATCATTTGAATGTTTATTTTTTTGACTTGTGAGGGTTAGAAAGTGCTAGCGCCGTTAGCAGGTAAATTTTAATTACTAATCTACTTGCTAATTTTTTTCTGTTCGGAAACCATTTTTAGCAACTTACCTTAGTCATGGCAAAACCAAGACTTTGTATGTCCGTAATTTTTGTTCATGCAACTGGAAACCATAGTTTATTGTTGAGCTTTTGTCATTTAGATACCACGTTGAGTGGAGCTGAGAATACCTCTGGCAGTGAGCGGAACAAGTCTGGTGGTGATGACGAGCCAAGCACATCCATGTGTATGTATTCATTCTAACATCATCCAAACAGCGGCATCGGAAAATGGCGTGATGAAATCTTGATGCTTCTCTGTTTGCATGATGAATATTTCTTTCTATCTATACTGATTTTATAAATTAACCCTGCCATTGAAGGTGAAAGTGAAAATTATTTAAGTCAGCAGCACTTAAACTATCTTTAAATAATCAAAACGCACCTGTCATATGTTCTAAATAGTGAAATGACAGCACGGTTCAGGTGTTCACTAAAGTACTAATTGAGCTAAAGCATTTCTGTTTGTTGTTTTACTGTTAAATTTTTGTCGCTTAATTTTCTTTTCAATGAAAAAGGTTAGAAGAGTACAAATAAATTTGTCTTGAGAAAGTTTGAATGTCTCTCCACAGTTTGCTTGTAATAGTTAAAAAGGTTGTCAGTTGGAACTGGGTTTCGGTAGTCTACTCGATAATTGTGTGTTTTCTATTTCACATCGCCAAATCAGCAATGTAGACTGTTGTTGGAAATTTTAGTCTGATATATTTAGTACTATCACATGGCAGAGCGCAAACACAGTATAAACCGTTTTCATAAACGTGTACTCAACAGTACAAATTCTCAGTAGAAGCTAATAAATTGGTTTTATTGCCAAATTAATTTTTTGTGTTTTAGGTGATCGAGTCAGCATGGACACATGTGACCAAATTGGTGCCTTACCATCTGTTAATAGCTCACCGAAAGCTTCAAAATGTATGTATTCATCTAAATACTGTTTAAAGGCTTCATGCTGAATTGTAATATTTCACAAAACTGCACATGTAAAAGAAATTATGCCTAATAATCTAAAAAAAATTGTATTGACAAGAAAACTTTGTCAAGAAACCAAGAGTTATTTGTAATCACGGTTGAACTTGTCTGTTGTTGTTCCATTTCTTGTCATTGGCCATTGGTTCACGGTATGCTGTTTGGAAGTTACAACTTGGATCGGTTATGAAACAAGCAAAAACCTCAGCTGATGAAAAATCTATTATGGTCCTAACTTCAAACTTGTTTTAAGTGGAGTGGTTTAAAAAAGGTTAAATGAAAATGGCATGCAATCTGATATGACAACGCTATCTCACCACAACGAAACAGTTTTTCTTCTTTCAGAAAACCCATATGTGTTTAGTGAACAAAGAACTAATATTATTTAATGATACAGCTACCAAGTAATGTATTCACAATGAATTTAGCGACTTCAAAAACACAAACCGGCAAGTTAAGTTTTCAATTGCTCTTTGCAAACAATGAAAATATTGTTGTTAATTTGACTGTGCACATGTTACAGATTTTATTTTATTCTTTTTTCATTCCTTGGGGTGTGCATTTAAAGATATCAGTAATTATGGACAGCAACGTTTCTTCAACACCATACAAAAGTAACCACACTGTTATGATTGCTTTATTTATTAGGCATAAAGAAACCATGGAGTGCGGCAGAGAGAGAAAAGTTCAATTCAATTTACATCAACAGAGATGGGATGCCCGGAAGGGAGACTATGAAGAAGCTGATAGCAGCTTTCCCCAGCAGAACCAAAGCTACGCTGAGAGCGCGTGCACATAATGTGTTGCACAAAAAATGCAAATAACTGCTTCACGTTCTGGAGCATAGATTGTTATCATTTGTTAGTATAAGTAATTGTGCTAAATGTAGAATTTTTGGATAATAAATGTAGTTTGTCAATACTATTTAGATCTTGATAATTCTGATTCAAAAACATGATAAAACTTAAATCACATTCAGAACTTTCAAATGTAGTGCTTACAGTGTTGGAGACATGTAACTAAAAATTTCACCCATGTGGCACCTTTTTATTGATAAGATACTATTCTTCAAAACAGAAGGTTAAGATCGAAATATTCGGCTTCTCTTAAAACTAGTTAGGCAAGAAAAACAAACAAAAACTGCTGTCCTTAGAATGTTACGTTAATTTGCTAGTGATTCTTACCAGAACTTTTTAATAACCACCTTCTTTAATAAAGTAACTATTTCTATTCAGTTATGAACAGCTTGTGAGTCTGACCATATACGAACTTTAGATTTGAAAGTTTTATTCCCAAATCGTAATTTCGTTATTCATCCATTTTGACAGAAATAATTGCCTATTGCTTTTTTAATTCGAGACTTACTTGAAGAACAAGGAGTTTTTTGCTGGATTCAAGCATTGTATACAACGTATAACCTAAAAAAGATCATAGGAGGCTCGTAATTATAAGGAGAGACAACTCATGAAATTTTGAAGTTGATACAGATTTATGAAATACCAAACCCCCAGGAGGCTTTTGTGCTGTATATACACTGCCTCCTGTTGCAATAATTATACAAATGAATTTCAGGAGTTGTCTGTTCTTTTCACTATAATTTACAAAAATGGGAGTTGCATTTTTTGTTATATTCTTATGGTTACCAATCATTTCCAACATGAAATATTGAAGCCTCCTATGCAGAGCCTCCTACGAGTCAAAAGCCTCCTATGATATTCCCATATAGATGTTTAGCCTCCTATGGGTAAAAGTATCATAGTATATATATATATATATATATATATATATATATATATATATATATATATATATATATATATATATATATATATGAAGCATCAAATGCCATAACAGCTGCCGTCCACACTTAAAGTATATACTCAAACTGTGGACAGCAGCTGTTTTGCCATTCCGTGCTTCATCGGCGAAGTACACAGATCACCAAACATTAGAGTGTAGCCCATCCCTGACTTAGCGGGATTAATTAAGCGGCAATAGGAGCTGTTAGCGCAATTGGGCTTATGACTTTTCAATGTGGTAAAAGCCACTTCTAGTGCCAGGGTTTTAACCATACCTTCTAAGCATAGCTTGAAGGTGATGTGTTTGCTCTAGTTGTTTATTTCTCATCAGACTCTTTCTATCAATTTTTATGTCTTTTATGTTTTTTTTTCTATGGAAGACCTGATCATAGCTCGCAGTGCCCATTCTATAAAAAAAATTGTGGTCTTATCAGTGGCTGTGGTCAAGTCTCATTCACGCTGAACATTTCATGTGCACTTTGGTCAACACTGTTTATTAGACGGTTAGTGTAAATGGGCAAACGCCATAGAAATATCGACTTCGGTGCTTGTCGGAGTTCTGTAGCGGTGTCACAGAGCTCCACTAAATCGTACCATCATTTTATTACAAGAACCAATCAAAATCTCTAACAGCATTTAGTATGATCTTCCGGTGCAGCAGACATTGAGAGCAAAGCAACTACTGGTGTTTACTGAACTAAAACATAAATTTCAGTTTCAATAAAGCAAATAGACACATTTCAGTTCATAGCAAAAAATGCAAAACCACTAGAATATATAAAATCACTGACTAGAAAATAGATTTTCAAAAGACATTTAAGAGTATGTTGGTTTAGCTACCGAGCTAAACTCCACTTTTACGTACCAACATAAAACTGCTTACTACTATGTATTGATTTTATAACAAAGTAGCATTCTCAGTACGCTAATGATGATAATGTTTAACGAGAGTAATATCTATGATACTTACAGAAAAAAATCAGTTCATCATTGACAAAGTATTTTTGAAAGTTCACGACTGGCAATACTTTACTAGACCCTGTAGCATGTGCATTGCCTTATGTTTCTTCTTTTTCAAACTTTTTTGATCCCATTTCGTTTTATTCTGTTTCTAGTTCACCTCTGCAAAGATAATTATATTGGCATTGGAACATACTACGTAAAAGAGCGCAACTTAGCGTTGAAAACTGCAAAAAAAAAACAGGAGCTGGAAATACTGATATTTATAAGCTCAGATGGCCATGTTACAAGCAGCTGTTAATTATTTCATGAGTCATTTCACTAGTTATTCAGTCTTCTGGCAAAGTGAAAATCAAGATGATGGATGTTTTGTTAATGAGTGTAGGTTTCAGTGAAATAATCAGCAGGTAATTCATTGTGTTTAATATTCAGTCTAGTTGAATTTACTGTGAAACTGATTTAAAAATGAATTTAGCCAAATGTAAATCAAATAGCAGGTTTCTTTCAACATTTTTGGCGACATTAAATTAAATTGAACTAGTTGTTCAACAATATTGTGATGAGATATTATTTTAATACTAATTGTTTATGGACTAGAAAAGAATTCTCTTCTACATAAAAAGATATAGAGCCACAATGATGAAGTCTGTGACATACTGAACCATGTGGTGTCTAGGTCATCCAGTTTGGACAAAATTGTTGAAACTAAGAGTAGCACAAAGCAATTAAACTGCTTTGCCATTTTGGTGCCGTCGTTCGCGCCGAAATTGGAAACTCAGGGACTGTTTCAACAATCATTTCTTTTATTATTCATAAAACTGAACTTTTCAGAATATTAAATACATAAATACTATTCAGACAATCGAATGCTTGCTGCATTTCATAAATGAAAAATGTAAAAAACTTTAAGCAATTCAACATTGAACCATCATACCAAAAAATGTCATTAGACTATGAGTTAAAAATATCATTACAACCCTTCCAGTTACATAGCAATGTGGCGGTTGTGTGATCGTTCTTGACCACCATTCACTCCGTACCGCGAGGCACTGTGTCAGCTGTATTGAAGTACAGACAAAAGCTCGTGTATGTTACCAGCACTATCTCTATATTGAGTACGGACAATATCTATTGCAGGAAGTCTTTTGTTTGCTGCAGGATGTTATTTTGGCATAACCTAAGCTACAGTATCAGCAGGGGCTTTTCTAAACTTTGTTAATAAATTGTGGAGGTAAGAGCCAGCAGGAGTCACAGATTGCAGTTGGCTAGTCTTCAAGTCAATTCTTCGGTTTAGACTATTCCATCTGGAAGCGATGATGCCAAAAGCATTTTAAATTAGCCGTGTACACATTGGGAGTCATAGTTGAATATTTGAAGTGTAAAGATTTATTGTTTAATTTAATGTAAGCAACAAAAGTAGTTCTATTCCTGTAATTAGCTCTTGGTCTCATTTTGCAATAGATAGAAAACAGAAGGCAACTCCCATACACATTAATGGTTATCATAAAAACTTTTGTACATCCACTTAAACTAGGTGTTACATGCATCAGCAGAAAATTTTCCCAACTTTGGTATGACACACATACCCTTTGCTCATTTATCAAAGCTCTCCCAGGGTATGATAGCATTAAGAAGTTCTTCAAGTTTCGCTAGTGATTACTGCATGGGGGCATGGCTCATGATGCCTTTCTGGAGTGTGTGTATATGGTATGCCAGCACCATTACTCTGTATTGTAGTTTTTAGTGAGCTTCTTGCATATACAACGCCATCTGATGCTCTCCCTTGAGTGCGCACATCGACATATGTACACCTGTCACTAGAGCTGTGCCCACATCGACATATGTACACCTGTCACTAGAGCTGTGCCCACATCGACATATGTACACCTGTAACTAGAGCTGTGTCCACATCGACATATGTACACCTGTCACTAGAGCTGTGCCCACATCGACATATGTACACCTGTCACTAGAGCTGTGCCCACATCGACATATGTACACCTGTCACTAGAGCTGTGCCCACATCGACATATGTACACCTGTCACTAGAGCTGTGCCCACATCGACATATGTACACCTGTCACTAGAGCTGTGCCCACATCGACATATGTACACCTGTAACTAGAGCTGTGTCCACATCGACATATGTACACCTGTCACTAGAGCTGTGCCCACATCGACATATGTACACCTGTCACTAGAGCTGTGCCCACATCGACATATGTACACATGTCACTAGAGCTGTGCCCACATCGACATATGTACACCTGTCACTAGAGCTGTGCCCACATCGACATATGTACACCTGTCACTAGAGCTGTGCCCACATCGACATATGTACACCTGTCACTAGAGCTGTGTCCACATCGACATATGTACACCTGTCACTAGAGCTGTGCCCACATCGACATATGTACACCTGTCACTAGAGCTGTGCCCACATCAACATAAGTACACCTGTCACTAGAGCTGTGCCCACATCGACATATGTACACCTGTCGCTAGAGCTGTGCGCACATCGACATATGTACACCTGTCACTAGAGCTGTGCCCACACCGACATATGTACACCTGTCACTAGAGCTGTGCCCTCATCGACATATGTACACCTGTCACTAGAGCTGTGCCCACATCGACATATGTACACCTGTCACTAGAGCTGTGCCCACATCGACATATGTACACCTGTCACTAGAGCTGAAGGTTACTTTTCCCATGCAATTTTGCTTTTCCAACAAGAAATCCCAAAAAATCGATTGAAACCAGTTGCTGTAAGCAACAGATTTACAGTGTTTTGTGGTGAGCCTTCGCTTCATGTATATTGATTAACCGGCAGCTTTTTTGGTAGTTACCCACCCTTAATTCTAAAGCTAAATTGGAAGGGATCTCAAACTGACTCTCCACAAATTAATATGATATTACCTATTGCCCCAGTAGTATTGTTGTAGTAGTGTTGTCTCTCAGCTGTAGGCAACTGGTTTTTTCAACAATGCATGGCCTTATATTGCAAGTAAAGACCCAATGCGGAGTTGAAAGGATTGAGCACTACACAGTTTTGTAATATATGATATTCGATGCTGAATGACCGCAAATCAAATATTCATTTAGTGTCATCAGTGAAGAAATTTGGCAGCGTCATTTCTGGAGTTACATCTTGTTCTCAAATATATACCGCAAATGAACTAGAACTATCCATCTCTAAATGAAGCCCCCAAGTTAATTGTAGTAAAATGCAATGACGTAATAGGCGTTATTTAACAGAGTTGCGCATGAATGTTTTATTTTAATGGACCCGATCGGGCACAAACAATTCCTTTCTTTTTCAACTGACTGGATAAAACTAACCAACTTTTTTGCGAAAATTGTATGAGGATCAAACTCGAAAATGTTTTCTGACAGAGGCGGATTCAGAAAAGCACAAAGGGGGAGGCAACCGGGGTTCGGGACGGAGCCCGAAATTTTTTTTGGTGGCTTCTTACTTTGTGTTCTTTGGCACCTCCTCTAAAACCATAATAAATGATGTGGTGTGTTGTGAATGATTAGTTAGTTACTGTCCGACTAGTCTGTTGTATCACCACAAACCACAACAATAAATATTATTTATTTATTATTTTTCATGACATTGTTGTTGTCATTGTTATTCTTATCAATTACTGAAAAATCAACAGATCATCATACGTTTAAAAAAAATAAAGTATTGTTCTAAAGAAAAGACCATTAAATAAAATAGGAATGAACAATGATAAATAATAATTTTTTAATAAGTGTAATAATTAATAATAATTTAGCTTTAGTATGATGTAGTATAGTAGCAGCAGCATTAGTAAGTAGTGGTAGTAGCAGAAGGGGAAGTAAGTAGTAATATTGAAGTAAGTAATAATTATAATAATAAGTTAGTTGTTATTTAGAAGTAGAATTGATTCTTTTTAGTAATATTAGTAATAGTAATAATTTAGTAATATTCATTCACCACCAATAACATCAATAATAGTAGTAATAAATTAATTCAATGATTTACTAATAAATTAGTAGCAATAATAATAATGATAATGATAATTGTTATAAGTGAATAGGATTATATATCGACGTATAGGTTGGCAAAACTTACTAGTATAAAGGGTGATAATTGCAGAGGTCGCTAGAGCCGGCTCTTGAATAACATCTCGTGTCCGTAGGAATGAAGACCTTGACCTCGTATAATGTAAATTGTGGATTATTGTTACTATTATTGTGTTGTGTTTAATTGTGCATTAGTGGATAAGGAAACAGTGGACATCTTCTGGGATATTGTGAATTATTGTTACTATTATTGTGTTGTGCATTGGCTATTGCTGTGGTGGAGAGGCGCTACTGTACTGATATCATACAGATATTGTTGGGTGATCATTGTTGTGTCAATTAATTATAACGGGTATGAATAGGAGACTTGACTTATCGTCATTTCTGAAACCAAGGTTAGCGGGTAGCAATGTTTTTGAGGAATTCAACAATTGGTTGACTCAGTATAAGGTGTCTGCTGAGGTAGCAGCTTTAACTTTGGGTACCGAGGAGGTGGAAATAAAGGGGGATGAGGTTGTTGTAGATGTGTTTAGAGGTAGAACTAAGCTACTAGCCTTGTTACGTGCTATAGGTAGTGATGGTATAGGGGTATTTCAATCACTGGGATTTGATTTAAATTACCAAACTGATGATGGGTTTTATAGGGCAATAGATTTGTTAAAAGGCCACTACGACCGTAGTGAAAGTGTCTATGTTAAAATAATGAGGTTCGTGACAGTGTCACAGGCTTGTGGGGAAGATGAAAGGGAGTACTTGCTCAGAGTTGAGGGATTAAGTAGGGAGATGAATTTTGGGCATAACACTGATGAATTGAGGCAATGCTTCTCTGTTGATTTAGCTGTGAATGGTTTAAGGGATCCCTCTGTGCGTAAATTGCTTATGCGAGAGACTACACTTAGCTGGAGAGATTTAGGTACTAAGTTGGCAGCCAGGCAGTTGGCTATTGCTTGAGAAGAAATTCTGAATGCCTCTAGGACTGGGTGTTCGGTATATGGGGTAGCTAAGTATAGACAGGGAAGTCCACGGGAGGAGGTGGATAACAAAGTTACATACCATTCAAGGGACAGCACTAGGTCTGGAGATGGTAATGTGTAAAAGGGCTCCTATTCCCGTGGCCATAGAAGCCGCAGCCCAGGGGAGAGGAGTAGCGAGTATAGAGGGTATCATGACCATAAGGGAGATAGGCATTATAAGAGTAGGTATGGTGCGGAGTCTTACAGACACCGCAGCCCAGAGGGCAGGTATTCTCCTATGTACGAGATGACGTCCTATGGACGCCGTAGCCCGGATAGCTGGCATTCTCCTGGGTATGAGGCAACGTCCAATGGAAATCGTAGCCCAGATAGTAGGTACTCTCCTCGATCACCTCGAGGTTCACCTGCATAGGGTGGAAGGCCTGGAAGGTTTAGCTCCCCAACTGGCGGGGACAACTGTTTTCAGTGTGGTATTAGGGGACATCAAGTCCATCATTACCCAGGTGTAAGGTGTTTCCAGTGTAATCTGAGAGGCCATACCTCTAGGGATTGCAACAATAGGTGGAAGGTGACAATATCAGGTCACAACACAGAGATAGTAGTGGTAATAAAGGTTATCCACGTAAAGTGAGATTTGTAAACAATGTTGTTGGCGATACTGGTAGCAGGAAATGTAGCATCCAAAGCTTTGTCAAAGTAAATGGTAAAGAGGTAGAGTTTGTCTTAGACACTGGAGCTGAAGTGTCAGTGGTAACTGAGGATACTGGCAGGTTTCTGAATTTGAGATTAAGTAACCCTGTTAACGATCTCATTGGGGTTGATGCTTCCGGGCTGAATGTTAGCGGGAAGTTAAATGTTTGCATTAATGATTTTCCCAGATCTATAGTGATGTCAGTTTGTCTTGTAAAAGGGTCCTCTGTGAACCTGTTAGGTATTGAGATTATCAGAAAACTCAAACTGTTAACAAACGGTTATGAGTTAAGAGTTGAAGGCGAGTGTATGCAAGGTGTATGGGGGTGCAAAGGTACTGCTGTTTTAAAGGATACAGTGGAGCAAATGGGAACGCCCATATCTAGTGGTGGTGGCAATGTCTCACCAATGCAGATGGCGCAAACAGCTTCTGCTGGTACAACTGTGAAGGCTAGAGCCACTTCAGGGTGCGCTACAGCTGGTGCTAGGGGGTACAGCAGTGTGGTGAAAGGTAGACAGGT
The DNA here is from genome assembly GCA_945261195.1 of Cryptosula pallasiana. Classification (NCBI taxonomy): domain Eukaryota; kingdom Metazoa; phylum Bryozoa; class Gymnolaemata; order Cheilostomatida; family Cryptosulidae; genus Cryptosula; species Cryptosula pallasiana. The sequence goes on from CALYOO010000148.1 coordinate 32,596, forward strand.
ACAGGGTGAGAGCGAGGCGTTTGGTAGCAGATTGTCCGACTTCTTGGTGAGTGAATGTGTTTTGGATGATGAGGACTATGCTAGTAGATGTGCGCGTCTTGAGGCTGAAAAGAGAGAGAGGCTGAAAGGGTATATCGTATGGCGATGCAACGGTATGAGCAGGGTGTGAGGGAGCTCAAAGAAGAGCAGGAGTGTACCTTGGTGATCAGGCAGGCTACGGCTAAAATGAGGAAGTTGAGGTCTGGGGCTGGTAGCAAAGCCCAATCGACGGGGTGTTAATCGATGGTGGTGTGTAACACCCCGTCAAGTTCCAATGTGAAAGCAGTGCCCGCACCTAGTGCGGAAGGCTCTAGCGCCCAGAGGGAGGAGTCCAAGACCCCCTCGTGCTCTCAGAGCAGTGCCAGTTGGGTGCACGAGGTAGAGGAGGCAGAAAGGGTGATTGGTGGCAACACCAGTTTTAAGGTAGAAAAAGGATGCGGTTAAGGAAGATACCGAGGAGATTGACCCTGGTACGAGACTTCAAAGGGAAGATACTGGGCAGAGAATTGCTCTGGTTGACCCAATGGGAAGTGGAGTACAGAGCAATCGGGGTCGACTGCTCCAGGGGATAGAGTAATTGAGGGTGAAACCCTTGGGGTTGAGTTGGAGTCGAGGGATGTGACTCGACAGGGTGTTGGAGGTGCAGAGAGTCTGAAGGACGATCTGATGGAAGTTACTAATGGTTTAGAGAAGGTAGACTGAGAGCTGTGGGGTTGATGAGGTAACGAGGGACAGGTATTGAGGTAAAAGTATTAATATGTTACAGGTAATTATCTCAGGTATGTATGATGTGTGGCTTTGATTTCACCCCCTGGTATTTAGGCTTGACGTAGGATCTAAGGTTATTGCTTTAGCTAACCATGATTAATAACTAATCATGGTTAGCTGAAGCACGCACGCAACAGTAATTGGTTCCATGGTATGATGTCAGCTTGATCGCTCTCTGGGTTTGTCAAAGGGGGCATGTTGGATAACGAGTTTGTGTTTTATAGGAAGTTCTAGGTTATAACTTAGGTTCTATCGGCATTGGCTTAACAAGGAATACAGGTACACACACACGGTTACGGGAACTTAAGTTAATTGGAGAAGAGCTGAATAGCGGTTTTCTTGACTCGCTAGTTGATGGTGAGTAGACGTGTTTTCTGTTGTCTCTTAAAACCCTTCATCTAACAATTATTATTAGCTACATTATTATAATAATTAAAATTATTACAAATTATTCTCATGTGACCAATAATTAATAATAATAGCATCACTACTACTGCTTACTAACAACTACTACTACTGGTAGCAGCAGTAGTGGTTAACGATGATAACCATAAATTAAAGATAATAATCAAGTCAATAAATGAAATTAAATAATATTAATAATAATAAGGAATAACATATTAATAATACACTCACGTACTACTATTTTTATTATTATTGCTGTTTATAATTAATATTATTATAATTATCGGCTTTCAGCAATGATGATTATTTGTTGATTTTTATAGTTGTTGATGGCTTATAATAATTATTATAATAATATTAACCATAGTAAGCAATAATAATAATAGTGACTAGTGTATTATGTTATAAAATTATTTTTATAAATACAATTAAATATTATTTATTATTTTATTTTTTATTGTTACAGATGATATAATGAAGTAAAATTATGCCGTTTCACTAACAAGAACGAAATCGGGTTTAGTTAGTAGTCTGTGAATGGACCGAAAACAGGCCCAGATGATAATCTGCAGGTGGACCGAAAACAGGCCCGGTAGATAGTTGAAGGACCGAAAACGGGCCCAGTTGATAGTCTAATCTCTTATTATGATATAACTTGCCGTGTAATTAATCACCACCTCTACTAGCAGTAATACAGGCAGAGGTTTATTTAACTACAAACTAATAGTCTCTATTAACTTGCAGTGTCAATAGACTTGCCCAGTTAAACTAGTGTTAGTGCAGTGACTACTATGAGACCTAGATTTTTATAACTGCCACGTAGTAGAGTGGGTGCAGAGGCCTATTTAGCTACAAGCTTTATCTCCAATCAATTCCAACGCAATTACCAACTTATAAACTTGCCCAGCTAAACTAGTGTCTAAGCAGTTACTACTATGAGACGTAGATTTTATAACTTCCACGTAGTAGAGTGGGTGCAGAGGCTTATAGTTAGATTTGAGAGAAACAGAATTATTTAAAGTGTGAGCACAACTTTATTCACTGGCAACTCTGGCACAAATAAAAATAACTCAAGCTTATATAGGAGTAATACTCAAAATTATGTCTCTGATTGGACAAAATTTTAATATGTCAACTACCTACAGCTGCACACAACCTCTGAGAGTAAATATTTGCACCAGAACTGATTAAACAACACTTCTAATAATTTTTAAACATCCACAACAGAACGTATTTGTAACTTGTAATAATAATAAAGTAATAATATTTAATAGAAAATAATTACAACAGTGGAACATTATACAATAATGCATAAAGTAGATTACTTTAGACAGCGCTCACGTATTTCACCAGTCCGTTCACTTGGATGCTTTACAACTGCTGACACATCTTATTAGCAGCATCAGTGCTGAACAGCTACCACTAGCGGCAACATGTTATTTTGCTATGAGTGCAGGTTTGCACAGATGTCTCCGGGAGTTGGCAAAGCGTGAGTGAGTCTAGCGAAGGAGGGGTCATTGTGTAGCCCGTGATGTCCACTTCACCTCTAAAGAGATGGAGGCTGAGCTTAAGCGCCTATTCGACAATGGCCCTTTTCAGGGCCACCAACCATTACTAAAGTGTTGAATTGTTCTAGTTCTTTGTTCGTATCAACATTCCAGCGCAAGGTTTACTTCAATGATAATGATTGTGTAGAGGTTGCATGCATAACTCTCGATAGCAATATTACTGACCTTTTAAAGCCTGCTCCTCTTCGACTGATGTATCGTCAATATTGCATAAAGTGGTTGTAGAATTTGAGTGCCAGTGGTTTAGTTAGGTTCCCTCTTTTCATTAAAGAAAATACGTGGTCATCTACTGTTAACTGGTCATTCATAGTGAATCCAAGGATAGTTGTCCTTTTCACTTAGGAGAGTGGTGTGTTGTCGATATGTACATAAATGGATTTGTTTGTTGTTTTACTGATAATGAAGTGTGATTCTTCGGTGTTTCCGTCCAGATCATTTTGCTTGCACCTGGAGACATTGTTGTCAATGCCTTGTTGAGTGTTTGAAGTTACATTTTGAGTATATAAATTGGAACCAAGAAGATGGCGTTGTCACTATAAGTGTTTTAAAAATTAGAGATTATAGAAATTTAGTGAATGATAATAGGTCATTAACAAATATTGAGAGCAGAGTGGGGAGAGGACAGACCCATGAAAAACATTGACATTAATCTGTTTGCGGGTTTAAAGTGTGTCATTAATTCTAACTTTTGTTTGACGATGAAGAAAATATTCCAGAAGTTGTAGAGCCGGAACCGAGTCAAAGGCTTTGCGAAAGTAAATGAAGAGGAGAGTTTGCGCTTGTTTTTTACCAGTGTTCAGCCGATCAGAGTATAATTTGTACATTTCTGTCGTGCTGGAGTTTTTTAGTTTAAAGCCTTATTGGTCCAGGCTTAGAAGGTTAAATTTTGTAAAGTGTTGGTTAAAGTAACCCAGGATATGTTTTTCAAATACCTAGAAGGGTGGAGTGAAATTGAAATGGTCGATAGTTGTTTGGATTGTTGATTGCACCTTTTTGCGTGAACAGGTGTGATGGCGTGTTTCCAAGATGTTGAAACTACTTTTTTGGATATGGTTCAGGTCATAGTATCACACAGTGGTAGAAGTATACAGGAGAGGATTAGGCTTAATATTTTTTTTTACTAGTGCCATCACTGCCAGTAGCATTGTTTAAATAGTTTATAAATTTTGCCAGCTTTTGAGGGGTTATGTGTGGAAACGTAGTAAAATTTTGTTTTATGGCTGTAGAGGATGGCTCACGTTGAGAGGAGAATTGTTCAAGTATGATTTTGTTTAGCAACAGAAATAAAGTGCCTAATTATATTTTCAGCAACGTCAGTGGGATTGTTAGTCACAGTTTGACCATCGTGCATGCTGGTGGGTCCACATGTCCTCTGCCTGTTATTGACCATATCCCATATTGAGAGTGTCTTGATTTTTTGCTTCGCTAATTGTTTTGTTAATACAGTCTCGCCTTTTTTTTTGATGAGATTTGTGGTGGCACCATGATGGTGGCATCACTGACCAGTCTCCAATTCGTTCCAATTGCCTCTCAATTTTATGCTATTAGTGGCTTTTTTACCTAGCCAGGGGAAGTGTATGAGTTCCGATTTGTTTATGCTCGGGCTTAATGTGTCTGTGTGTGACATTGAGCAGTGTTGCGTTGAAGCTTTCAAGCATTGAATTAGCATTGGGACACGCATAGATGTGATTCCATGAGGTGTGGAAAAGCTCAGTAATGAAGTCACGTTCAGTTTTTTTTTTTAATTCATGGTAAGTGATTGTTTGCTTGGACATAGTTGCTGGTAGTTGTTCCGACTTGTTTTACGTGTTGTGTGAATTAGAAAAGGGTTACTTTAACTTGTATCAAGAACGTAAGTCTTAAAGTAGTTTTGTTCTTGGGATGTGTATATGTGGTCAATTAGTGTGCTGGAGTGGTTGTTTATTCTTGTTGGCTTGTCAATTAGTTGAGACAAGTGTAAACTTCAGGTGAGGGATTGTCCTAGTTGTTGTGGTTTGGAAAGATCAATGTTAAAATTGCCGAGCAGTGTTACATCTGTACATTTGTTGTAACAATATGTTACATGATTTTTTTTGCCGTTTTGCCATGCGTTTGGCGTGTTGGGGAGGGTCTGTGTACACAACAGATTATAAACAGATGAATATCGGGTATCGAGATTAAAATGGCTATGGATTTGGGCAGAATAATTTCTATCTCTGAAATGCGAGTGTATGATAAGGAGTTTTGAATGTGTATACCACCACCAGGTTTGCCTTTTCAGTCTCGTCGTTCAAGATTATGTTCCTTGATAGAAATCAAATGACTGATATGATGAGGAGTCATAAAAGTTTCAAAAGACTGCGATCTTGAGCGGAAACAGGATAGGTTCTATGAGCATAATGTTATTTAGGAGAGATACTTCTATGGTCAAGAGAACGACTCCATATCGTAATAGGAGGGTAACTCCATAGTGCAACTAAATGAGTTCTTCAACTAGGGTTAAATAATTATTTATTATTTCTTACCTTAATACAGAAAGTCTCCTAGTAGTTGTAGTAGATGTCGATCCTTCGGTCTTTGTTGTTGAAGTGGATGCTTTCTGTGTAAACGCGGTGCTTCTTAAATAGCTAAAGTTGTACTGATTGACATGAGTTGAGTCCAATGAAAAGCCTTTATAATATATAAGGTCTTTACGCGGAAAACTCACGCAAAAACTAAAAAAAATAAAAAACATTCTTTGCGGGGGTTTTCCCTGTTATATGTTATAACGGCTTTACGCAGAATGCTCACACGAAAACTGAAAAAGTAAACACATTATTCGCGGGAGTTTTCCTTCTTTTATCTTATAACAGCTTTACGCAAAAAATCCAGCGAAAACCGAAAAATAATAAAAAACTTTTTCGCGGCAGTTTTCCTTCTTAGAAGTAGTAAAGGCGCGGAAAACTCCCGCAAAAACCGAAAAAAAATAAAAAACTTCTTCGCCGGAGTTTGCCTTCTTATAAGTTATAAAGGCCTTACGCGGTAAAACTCACGCAAAAAAAATTCTGCGTTAGTTTTCTGCATAAAGCCTTTATAACATGAAAGAAGGAAAACTCCCGCGAAAATTTTTTTTCCATCTTTCCGTTTTCGCGTGAGTTTTCCGCGTAAAGTCTTTATAGCATATAGAAGAAAAACTCCCGCGAAGAGATTTTTTTACTGTTTCAATTTCCGCGTGAGTTTTTCGCGTAAAGCTTTTATAACTTAATGAAGGAAAACTCCTGCGAAGAAGTTTTTACTTTTTTTCGGTTTTCGCGCGAGCTTCTTGCGTAAAGCCTTTATAACATATAAGACGGAGAACTCCCGCGAAGAAAGTTTTTTAATACTTTGGTTTTCGCGTTGAACATAAGTCTTCAAAGGTATTATTGGTATGTCTTGCATGTTTGAGGAGCAGATCTTTTTTTGACAATTTGTCGTAATGTTGTCTTTCATGTGTTTGCAACACAGGATTAATGGAGGATCTAGCATAAGTGTTTGAAAGCCATTAAAAACATCAGTGTACATTTCATTACCGAGAAAGATTGTCGCAAATTTGTAATAACTGAAGAAAATAGCCTATACACTTGAGTAGAGTGCTCAGTGTGTATTACATGGGTTCAATTATGGTTGGCTCTACCAGCTTTCGCTTATGGAAAAAACATAAGGTGGCCAATAGTGGTTCGCAAAGTAATTTCCACAATTACAAATCATGTCAATACCTATAGTTGCTGGGTCAGTAATCCAAAGCTTTAACAGATCGAGTTGAAAACTTGTGGCCATAAAAACACTCGAGTTGCATTTTCCTGTTTAAGGAATATGGATGATTGGTGAATCCTCAGCACTTTTCCATTTCGTTGTCCAAAGCAGCTCGTCTTCATTGACAAAATTCAAGCCTGATTCTTTCAAGTTGTAAATTTGCCCTAACTTTCTGGTGGACCTTAGTTCATTTTTCATGCCACCACCAAGTTGTGGTAAATAAAATTTGAAGTACTTCCCTAGGTGTTTCATCAGTTATTTGAGTTTTGTATGTTAGTGGGCGTGAATGGCATTTTTCTTTTGGCAGTGCCGTAACCGTGAACAATGATTCGAAAGCCAGCCTCTTAATTGCACATTAGCAACGCAAACTTGAAAATATCACTCAATTTTAATGTGACTAGATTTCTCTAGCAGTTTTTGTGATGACAACCGGTGAAATATTGTAACTTACTGCAACTATTCACACAGAACTCATTGAGATACCAACATATTACCTCTCTATCCTATTTTATTTCATTGCAAGTATAGTACAAACGTAGTCTGTTACCACCTACCTTGGACACTCTCGGAAGTTATTACTTGCATTAAACGTCACTGTACATGATATATATATGCAGGGAAACCACTGCAGATACAGCGGCCGCTATAATTAGTGTGAAGCATCGTTTGTGTGAGACGGTCGGTCATTTTAAACCTTCAATATCTCAACCGTAGCCGAATGCGGTTCAGTCGCAGCAACTTGCAGGGTGAAAAGTCGGTCCATAGCTATTTCAACCCCGCAAACTAATGCCCAAATATCGGAAAAGCTTGAAACCGTCTTTCTTTAGGAAAATATTGCCATTCTGTTGAGCCAGCTAGTAAAACTTCCAGAAATTGTTCTTAAGACTGTGCAAGTACCTTGGCTACCAACAGAACGTGAAATCTTTCACAATATAGCTCATAATCTCAGCTTCAACAATCATCATTATTATTAATTATTATTGTAATAACTCGTCTTTAAGAAAAACAAAGAATAAAATTAAATGAAGAACTGTTGAACCTCGACTAAAAAGTTCAATAATAATAATTGATGATAGTGAACGATAATGCATTATAAGAAGTAATAATTCAATGGTAATAACATCAAGTTTTTAGATGCTAATACCTAATAGTAACATAAATGGAATGATGATAATTATTAAAAAAATTATATATAGAATATACTATCAAAATAATGAATACGTAATGCAAGCTACTCCAGTCAGTCCAGCTGGATGACAGGTCGACCTTTGTGGAGAGACAATCAGTCACTACATTTGGCAATCCAATGAGGGAGGCCGAATTGACTGAGTCATCGTAGTCTCATGCCGAATAGCTCGCACCCCATGCTTGTTAGTTTGTACAAAACTCTAAGCAGCTAAAAAATTGTCACTTGAGAGACTGAGAAAACAAAGAAAAACAGGCTAAACATGTGTGGAGAGATACAATTGCAGTGTCTAAACTTTCGCACAGGAAAACGTTAATGCTCTGGTTAATTATTACTTAATACACATTCTTATCAGGAGACAGTCTTTTTCTTGATATTTTACCGGAAGATGTGGTGTTGCATACTACTTGCTGGATATTGGGAGAATTTTGGTAATCTGGCATTGTTATAAGCACAGATTAGAATTGTACCGGGATTGTCCATTGTAGACGCAGCACAAACAGGTTTCTGTCAGACTCGTGCAATAGCAAACTACATTATAAAATGTACACATCAGTTGTAAGATCTTATTCAGGCATACACTGTGAACTGAAACTAGCAATACATGAGTGGGGTATGATCATTTCATGAACCGAATTAAATAAACGGGGTATGGACTGATGGAAAGTTCATGGCCGATTAATTGATCGATTAAAATAACTTTAGCCTGGTCAGAAATTGACATGCTTAGCACTAACAAGTGGTTTTTGATAATTGTGGTTGGTCATTGATGAATAACTTAACCAAAGTTGCAGACTGAACAAAAAATAATTGACTGCAAAATTTCATTGTTCGTTTTTGACAATTAGCTTATGATGAAGTTGAAGAGAACATTTAACTTTTAGCATCAGCCTACCTGCACAGGAATGTGTCCCCAAGTTGAGCATCTGCTGCTTCCCTTCCTAAGCAACATTATTACTCTGCTCTGATTTTTGCCAGACAATTGATATGGTTGGCGGCAGTTATTGGGTTTGGTAGTGAGTGCGATTGGAAGAGTAATAATTTGAACTGCTGGTAGTAGCTAGCTTCATGTGTTCACCGGTAACGGCATTGAGATAGCCACTATACTGAAGCAGAGTCGGCATAAAATATCTGGATCTCATAATTGAAGACTGGTGGTCACATGGGTCAGATAGCAGGGAGCTTGCATGAACCTTGTAATCTGAAGTCCTTTCACATAGAAAAGTATCCAGCCATTTTATGTTGATCAGCAGGCCCTGAAACAATCAAACTGTTAAATGTGGCACAAATCTATGAGCATCATTTGACTGGTGTGACTGGTCAGCAAATAGATTTCTCACTCTCTCTCTGGCAATATCATCCAGGGTGCGGCAGCCCTCTTTCAAACTCTTTATGATTGTTTTCATCTCCGGCTATTGAGAAGATCCATGGGTATCTCTATGGATTGAGAAAGTCATATAGAATGATTGATGTTGTGGTTCTTACGCTTAGAGAAGTCGTATCTGCCACAGACACAATGTTGAAAAACATGCATATAAATCCAGGTTGTGCGTGGGTAGCAAAAATGAAAATCCATCAGTAGACGATAATAAACCACTTTGCTCAAGATTATTTTCAAAAAGATGAATCAGATGTGTTTCTTCTACTCTCCATTTAAGGCCTGTTTTACTTACATGTCATAAGTGCTTCTAAGTGCTAGCAAGTCATCGCATATCAGCATACAAGCGCTTATGAAGCGTGTTAACCCAGACTTTGAACAGCTCACATGACGACACATGCAGTCTCAGAAGCTTGTAAAAAAATTTTGTTTTGCCAACTTTCCTGCAACGTCGTAAAACAGTGCAAACAATTTTTCTATCCCTCCAGTTCAAAAACCACAATTGGTTAAACGATATTCATGCAAATGAGACCACAATCTTATACACCCTTTATGAACGTTGAACATGACTCGTTGAAAAATTATAATAAACCATCAAATTATCATTGTTATCTTTTGAACGAAATATTAAGATAGTTCATTCAAATGTACAAATGTGTAAAGTTTCTGTATAAGAAAAGCAACATTTATTATTATCAACTGAGATTGAAAAATGACGTATAAAAAAGAATAATGGAAAAGAAAGATATTGCGTCACTAAACAATGGATATAAAATTAAACTGAAATAAAATAAATAAACAATTATAACAGTAACAATTTGATAAAATTAACAGGAAAAAACAGTTTGGTGTCATTAAAAAACAATAATGCATTTAGTGTTATAATCATTGGTGAGCAAAGGCGGGCTTCAGGATCTTATTGCCTCCCACTCAAGAGAGTGATTATATCTGTGCAAAGTTTCCAGTTTTTGATCACTGACTTCATGTTACACACCAAACAGTGCTTGTAGCTACATCAGTTGTGATAGTTTTGTAGTGGATTTTGGGGGGCCTGCAAAAATACCACTAACAAAACCTCACTTCTCCAGAGGTCATCTCCCAATTTACTTCAACTGAGGAGTATCCCAACTCCAGAACCGTAACAGAGCCTGCGGCTCAAACTCACAACTCAGTGTTTCAGAGTATTAACCATAGTATGTTATTCTACAACAATCCAGTGCACTATAATAACGGCGAAGTATTTCGCTGCTTGGAATGATCACAAACAGAATGCCGATACAACTACAATGCATACAGACCAAACTCTGCATTTTATAGGCAGAGGCACAAGAAATCATTGGCCTAATTAGAGACATGACAAATCACAGTCAACAGGAAGTAATTGCGGAAATCATCAGACAAGATGTAATTAGTACAGCATTAGATTGGCTAATAGACGGTTAAATATACAAGGCGCCCAGAAGTGGAGGGCTGAGCTTCAATGGCCATAAACTCTGAGTCAGCTCAGGAAGTGGTGGTGCAATCGTTGCCCCGGTACTTGACTGCTACGGCTTGTTATCCTTAACTTCTGGTGCTTTGACGTTGATTGAGCAGCAAAGTCAGTATTTTTTGGTGGTAGTTCAGGTCCTCAAGCTATTCTTTCCTCTCCCCCCTCCCGCCTGGTAAAGGGCTGGTAGTGATACTGCAGTGCCGGTGTCATTCACTTGCACAAATTTTCTGGCTGTGACAGGCTCAATTCAGGCATGCCTGACACTCTGCAGTTGTCAGGGGGACCTTGCGCATACTGAGTGGTCATGAAAAATCCACTAAATTCTCCTTTCCCTTAAATACATTGTCTTGGTTTTTAATTAATCATAGCAAAAAATATAACATACAAGTTGAGTAACACATGTACTCGGATAGGGGTATACTTTGTATAACCAACTCAAGAAATAGCATGCAAGTGCTCATATAAATGTCAGGATGTGTCTGTCTAAAACAGATCACCGCGCAAGTTCTCTGTTTGCTGCTGCAGTCGGCTCATCTCTGCCGTAACAACCTTTGCCTCGTTCCTAGCAAGGGTACGTTCTTCCTCGGTTGGTTGTTGTCCTATGATAAGGCACTTCAACTCTTGCAGCGTGTCTCGCAATGTCAGTATGTGGTCCTCGACCACCTCAGCAAACCTATTGCTGTTTTGTAAGAGCTGTTCTGGCAATTTTAAAAGTGCCATTCATGCACCACGTTGTTGGTTGTCCTAGCAAAAAAGAGCTTGGTCTGTTCCAAAGTGTATAATTCTCTCCTATCTTACCCTTGCACGGCTTATTTTGAACCCAGCCAGCATGTAATCTTTTTGCACCTTGAAGTATAAAAAATCAGTCTCAACTCTTATGCACTGACTTACTGACACTAACTTTACCATGCTTGTGTTCATCTTTACTCGATATATCACGCTGAAAACAAATCGCGATGGATGCTATTCAATTGACATGCTCAGCGCTTGCAAACCTACACAAGTGAACTAGAATGTGGTTGCTGAAGTTATCATTCTAATAAACTAAATCAAAAATATTGCTGCTTCTGAAAATACCTGATAATGAATATCGGAGGTGGCAATAAATTGAACTACTTGTGTCAAAATCCAAACCCTTGGTTATGCTGGTCTAGAGTCCTATCTTGCTCGATTAGCCCACCTCACCACATTGTTTCTTTTCATTCCTGTTAGTCATCCAAGCTTCTGTAGCAGCTGCTCATTCACAGCCTATGCTTCACTCCTGAAAGGGCTTACTCTGGCTTTAGATTTTAGTGTATAATACATGTAAACGGATATTTATTCTGACCATAGCAGGTTCAATGTGTAGCCCAATGTAAAGATGAATAACATTGTGAGATCTTATGTTGTCTAATATTTGAAAATACCTGCAATTGTTCAAAGATACATCTTGCAAACAAATTAGTTTTATGCATACCTTTTATATCTAAAAATAGTTGAAAGTAATTTGATGAAACTGAACTTATCTGCGTTTAATGGTAACATTTAAGGATACCATTGTGGGTGAGGAACCGAAACTCATAGCATTTTTTTTTTGATTATTGTAAATTAGAAAGAACAAACTGATAAGTTGATCGCTTTCCATTGCAAAAAAGTGTCGATAAGAAAGGATCCCAGCAACGGGATTTTTAAAATAAGTAGAACATTTGTGGTATTGAACGGCGGTGGCCCACATTTGTTGCAAAGCCAATTAAATTGTAAAGGACAAACTTAGTGCCATAAAAAAGCAAAAGGAGACCAATGTAAGTACCGATTGACCTCTTATATATTTTGACTTTGGCTCTGTAAGCATCATAATCATCATTCTGAGGTGAAAACAAGCAAAATTGCATGTTTCCCCATATTTGTTGCCAAAATTTTATCACTTTGTTTACACCACCTTAGCACAGTTCTGTAACTAAATACCTGGGATTTTATCTCTCTTTTTTGCAGTACCTCTTATCTACAATGTGGTTTTGCTTGCCTCTACTACTGTATTCGTTGTGATACCAATTACTCTAGTGTTACACTTGTCGGCACATTTGGTGCATTTCCAATAGGTTTTCGATCACAGGGTTGACTCTCTTTGGTGGTGTAGCATGTACAAATAGTCTTCACTCGACTTCTGCCTGTTCTCACCTGCTTCGCTGCTTCTATCACAAAGAGGGTGTTGCACTGTCTCAGCTGTCATCACTTGTTTGATTTTTCAGTTAACGTTGCTCCATAAAAAGCTTTCAACAGTTGATGAAAAAATCTTGGTCCCGTCTTTTAATCGAGTCAATCAAATAAGAAAAGTTGTCATTTTGATCATCTAATAATTTTTAATAATACAAATAATTTATCTTGGCTTCTTAGTTTTTTTGTTAGAAAACTGTCATATTATGAGCTCAAGTAAAAATAAAAACTTTGTGCACAACAAATAACAAAGGGAGTTGAGTGTAACCTTTATATAAGATAAAGTTGGAACATCAAACCCCACTTTTTCATCTTAGGAGTGATCCCCGAAATCAAATATATGTAAAATAATGAAGTAGGTTGTTCATAAACATTGTTCAACCCAAAAATAATTAGCCCCTTAATTGATGATCTAAAACGCTGAAATGAAGACCTGTATAATTAAAAAGTTTCAGCAGCTGACAGCACTAGAGAAAATGGCTTCCAGCCTGATTACCGCATCAAATCCAATAAGTTAACTGGAGCAAGATAAAATTTTCACGGCTCAATTTTTTTTCAGTTTGCAGGCTCATCTATTAAGACATTTATTGAGAAAATGATAACTGGAGCAATGGAGCAATGAAAAACAATTCATGTCCAACAAACATACTGAACATGCTGAACAATACAGCTGTTCCTGTGACGGTGGTATGAAACAAGAGTTAACAAACTGCTCTAAAAAAAGTAAGTAACTCACACCATAGCCATTGCTATTATATTTAATGTTGTTAAGAGATTCAAATCATTTCTATCACCACCACGAGAACTTCACTACTCCATTAGCCAATGCACACAACTAAGTTCCTGAAAATTCTGCTCCAATAATTATAAAAAGCAGTACTCTATCTTGTCTCGTACAGAGAGATAATAAACCTTGCACTCTGTAGCCTCGCTACCACAAAAGCACAGAGTAGGCACAAACCAATAGCTCAGTGCAGTACCTGTGGCAGTTTTCTTGCATCTAACGCAGCAAACCGTTACAATATTGTAAGAGACTGCCTAGGACTTGTGCGTGCTTAGCGTTAGCAAGACAGCTAAGAGAGGTTCAGACTACAACAGAGAAGATCCCACAAGTGTACAGAAGACTCTCGTAGGAATCCCCAGCTAGAGACTATACCAGAAGACGCCTACCTACCAGTACGGACAACAGTATTATAGAGACATTACTAACACTTTTGCAATCACTCTTAGTAGCAATTTTGTGCGTATTAAAGAAGTGGAGAATAAAGTCTTTGTTCACACTTTCAATCAATTGAGATCAGTTTGGCCGGTTGCCAACTATCGATGTGACTGCTGATAAGCAGCATCATGTCCCATCTCATAAGCGGGATACTCAAGCCTTGCACTCTGTAGCCACGGCTACCACTAAAGCACAGAGTTAGGCACAGTCACAAGCTTCTTGCAGTACCTGTGGCAGTATTCCCCATATTACACGGGGAAAACCGTTACAATACTACTATGGTATTTTTAATGTTACTGCATGTATCGGTTATTGTCATTTATCATTATTAGTTACTAGTAGTATAGGAGGATGGGAATAGCAAAACTCACATATTTTTTATAATCGAAATAATACTACTATAGTGGTTATTTTATTGATTAGTGTCATTTGTCAAATTATTTTGGCCAATTATTACTTCAAACAATGATGATTAAGTAATTTGTTATTAGCGTTTCATCATTTTTATTATTGTTGTATTTATACTATTATAATTAGTACTATTATAATAAGATGTACATAAGTATACAGTGATTTCCACAGTAATAATTGCCCAATAATAATAATACTAATAACAATAATTTATTATTGTTATGTCATCACTTGTTTCATGATAGTAATAAACATGCAATGTAAAACATAATTTCTATCAATTTCGTTAACGCAGTTTTGACAGCAATAAATGGATTTGTTTTGAACAGCTGTTGGAAATTCAGGCCTGGACATTAACTTATTATTTTTGTGGAGTTGTTTTCTCCTCGCCACAGTCTATCGTAGAAACACAATCTCTGTTGTCCTAGACAACTTTTTCTCCAAAATCATACAGAGCTATAAAGGCAAGGACCCAAAATTTGACTTGTTCGGGTACTTGTGGGTAGAGCTAGAAAGACTCGCTCTGCAAGCGCTATCCTGAATACAAAAACATAGGTTCGCACGCTTTATTTTGATTTTCAACGCTATTTTGAAATCCAGCAGAACCTTTGTTGACTTTGATAGGATTGTTGTTGCACCAGTACGTGCAAAAATATTTTTTTCTTCTGCAATTTTTGGTTATAGCCTGAGAGTTAGCAAAAACTTGCGTTCACTTGTATGAGAATACTCTATATTTGATTGACACTGCCTCCGACTAGTGAGTGAGAATCTGTATTTCTTTCAGTACATTCTCAACAGCAACAATGTCTTCATTGTTATCTTTCAAAGCTGGAATTTATTTTTTCACTGCTGAGATAATTGCAAATAAACGAATAAAATTCAAATAACCGACATGCGTTTACGCTTTGTGTGAGCTGTTAAGACTGCCTTTAGCTATTCACTGCAAATCTGAGCAGGTCAGTGTTGTAAGCTTTCTCTAAGGATTCTTTGGAAAATTTAACCAAAAAAAGCGACAAGTAAATAGTAAATACTTTGAGTTAGAATGTAGAAAACTACTTTTCTATTTTGTAATTGAAATGGTACTCACACGAAACAAAGAGGGTCATTGACAGTGCAGGTCAACACACTCTGTAACATTTTGCGGCTTGGAAATCAAACTAGTGTTATTAAGACATAGCTCTGCTCTACTGTGAAATTACAAAGATATGTTGAACTGAATTTATATGGAGCCGGCTGATCATGAGTCAGGCTGTTATCTGATGAAAATCTATCAAAACCTCTTTGCTTATAGATGGTCGTACAATATTACGCGATACTTGTCCTTGATGGCACCAGCTGCACCAAAGCTATCTTGAATCGCTCCCTGATGCAACATGTATGGATTATGTTCATATCTGCCTGTCATTCTACAACTATTGCCGAAGAATGTGTATCAATCTTCCAGAAACCGTGACCTTTGTAGTCCACTCAGTTCACAAAAACAGTTATGCTCAGCGCCAGAAAGTTGTCACCAAAGAGTCACAAATTATAAATTTGACATGTCCTATTGTTTTAGTTATCCGAAGAATTTTTTCAAGTTTCATTCATATTGGATCGTGTATACAAGCTGGATGATTTAGCCTCTATAGCTTTTTACCAGTATTAAAACAATAAACTGTCGTTCCAAATAATATTTTTGTCTGGCACACTTACTACAGGTCTATTGTAATATAATAATTAGTGCAACATCATGTCATGTTGTTACCAATTAAATGTGTGCAATTATGAATCAAGTTTGTGAGCTTGCTAAAAAATTAATTTGGTTGTGTATAATGTTCAAACATAATAATTATTTCTTTACCTGAAAAATCTGCATAAGCATGAGTATCACTTACTATGAAGACAATAATTTCTAACCTGACGGTAAATTTCTGTCCATGGTGTTAGTCTACTATTGGCATGTTACAAAGAACCAATTATATTATAATTTTTATCATAAATGAATTATTAGTTATTTATGTACAATACCATTGATTATCAATTTTGGTTCAAATATTGTAATAGAATTTAGTGAGTGAGTGCGAGCAAGACGTACCAGGAGTTGTCATACCTTACCAGCAGAGGAGATGTACCCGCTACCTAGCAACAAGACGTAGCCTACAGATATACCGATGCCAGAGCCGATCCAGCCAAGCTTGAGGGACCTCAGCTAACAGTTGACATATTTAATTATATCGAGCGTGAGTTACTGTAAGGGGATCGCTTGTCTTGTATGTCCATGAACCAACGCTGTAGTGAATTATTGTGTATGGCTATAAACCAACGCCGTAGTGTATGACTTGTGTGCGCTTATTTTATCACTGTTATCTTGTTTGAATTAGCCAATGACATTGCAACATTATATCCAATCATGGGCTTTTATTTCAACTGCTATCATTTGCATTTATTGTCTGTAAATACTGGGGCAAATCGCCCACTGCTCCAGAGCTCTGGAGTAGTCGTGTAAGAGTTGAACTGTGTAACGTGGTGTAGCGTTTTGTTCCTCGCAGTCATTTACTGGAGCGTATTTAAGTCGTTAAACGTACCAGGACTGTTATTTAATGCTTCGAAACAGCTCTCACCACTATTGTAAGTTTTGTCTCTTTCTCGTTAATAAGTATTATTATTATAATCTGAAACTATCTCCTTTGCTGAACAACTCGTGAAGTAGAATAAAGTTTGTGAATCACAGTATCCTTGATAGTAACTGAATGCTTAGATATAGTCTGTTAATTGTTGCCGTAATTATGGCAGTCAAGCTAAACTTATAGACAAAGGTATCTCCTTATAACGTGTAATTGATCCCCATATTGTGAGTGTAATTATCCTGTGCTTTGAGTGATCGATTAAGTAATTCATTAAATACCGGTTGCCGGCAGAGTTATACTGCGTTCAGTAGAAGCCGCAACACGGGTCAGATTAGTGCCTGAGGCTACCGGTACGCTACCAACTTACCAAATGCCCTCAGTAGGTTACCCCAGCTAAAGTAAACAGTGGTTCGGTAAAGGTCGTTCACACTAGTGCACGTAAAACCTTCACAATATTTTATGTGAGATGTATTGAGATGCATATAAGAATGCATGATTGTATGTATGTACAGTATTATTAATATTATCATTTACTGAATAGTACAAATAGATAGTAAGAGTAGTAGGTTTTTTTCAGACCAACTCTTCCATGTCAGATGGGTGGTTCTGAAAAGTGCCAATTGGTTTTGATATTAATTGAGCAAGGCACCCACAAGTGGCAATAGTGACAGTTCAGTCAGAGGGGGCAGATTTCCATTCTTCTGCAGAATTTTCTTCCAACAGGACATTGGTTATCGTCATGATCATCCCATAATAATTGTCACCATCAATGATGATTATTATTTATTCATTATTGGTATAATCGTTATTTATTAGTTAGTATGTTGCACAACAAGTGATATCTCTTCGATGAGATTTCCACATTGCAGACTGGCAATAGCTTTGACAATGAAGGCCATCACAGAGTTCAATCATCTTTGAATTGCTTCTGATGGGCTAAGTCAACATATGTGCAACCATAGCATAAAAAGTAATCACCAAATGTTCTTCTTACACTACAATGCTACTATCGTTATATACATTTTGATATTTCATTGTTGTGCTGACCAGTTGATGACTGATTTGACATACGGCGATTCCACTTTTGACAAGAAAAAGTTGTCTTTGTGAAGTGGTGACATAACTGCTTTACTGAAATAGTTTATGATCCCGTCCTTACATCTGTGACAGTCAGTAAATGTTAGAAATGGCAAAACATTTATATAGTAATGACCAATAGTTAACTAGTAGTAGCCAGCTGAGTTGAGATGACAGCAGAAGCATACATGGGTATTTCCCATACATTTCCCATACATTTCCCACACAACCAGTAAATGTGAAGGTAAAAACTAAGCTTTTAAAGGGGTTGTGCCACACCGAAAATAGACGACATTCGTTTGTAGAGTTATCTCTGACAGTGAAAAATTGAATCGCTGGTGTAATCTATAATAACAACTTTTATTATGCAAAAATACAATATATGTAATAATAAATAATGCAATATAAATAGGTGAAAAAATTTTCATGAATTATTTCATAAATTTAGCTTTTAACAAAATTTATTACTGTTTTTTTAATAAAAAACCTTTTTGTTTATTTCACGGGTAACTATACAAATAACAACATGGCCGACGCAGGTTGTAGTAGTGCTCCTGATGCTGAACAAAGACCTGAATTTCATGACAGTGATGCATCTTCCGAAGGTTATGGGTTAGAACCACGGTATACAGAAGCTGAGTTTGCAGAGATCCAACAACAGGAGAAACAAGGAACACGAGAAAGGGCTGGGATAGGTACTCGTGAAGATGACTGGTGTCAGTGTGGTAACTGCCATTCTCACGCTGACATGTGTGTGTTAGAGTGTGTTTGTTGCAGAGATAATGGTGCCCCAGATGCAGGTGAACATGTCAGATCACTTTTGCTGGAGGTGCCACCTGGGGAAACACAAACCTCAAGTGGTCCATTTTCTCACAAGTGTGTAACAGAACACCATGCATTCTGGGCACTCTGTCTCTATGAACGCAACTTACAGAACTCTATACATCGTTATCGTGCTGATTATGGTCAGGGTAGCTTGAGATGTTGTAATGAACACCGTCTGATGCGATACATTGCATATCGTGAGTTCATACGGTGGACATATGGTTATTGCGGGAAACACATTAGGAAAGTAATACCTGCTTGTGTAGTTCATGCAATCCGACATGCGTTTCCTAAACATAACCATGAGGTCTATGAAGGCTTCCACTATGCTGACAACTATGATCCAGGTTTAGAGTGATTGTCCACCTACCACTTCTCCTAACCTAGTACACTTGCTTCCTTATCTAACGGCTCTTTCCAGAGCCACCAATTCATAGAGTTGTTCATGAACACAATTACTGCTGTTACAACTACTATACTAAATAAACTTCATTCAGATTGACTTGTGTGAAGGATTTCCGCCTATGTATTATTCGGTAAATATTCCAGTCATTCACCTGCCTGCATGCAGACATTGGCTGATAAAAGCATAAGTTTGTCGTTAATATTGTAAAGGCCAATGTGCTGTTGGGAAATATATTTTTATCGATCTTCAAGATTAATTAATCAAAAGTAGTTTGGCATTATAAATATACATAGTTCATCCAAACGAAAAGATTACTGAATGACATAACTATAAATTTATGTTCAAAAACTCGGTTGACTGTTGTAGCCCATTTACCAAAGCAATAGCAGAGGCTAGATTTTCAATTGCGATTAATTTTAACACTGCGATAATTTAATCTTATTTAATCTTTCATGTTTTTGACACGATAATAAAAAACATACCAGCGACAAAGTTACAACGAACAATAAATAAATTTTTTTACTGTTTTTATAAACATATATACAACAAGGCACCATGTAATAGCATTCATACGATATTATCACAGAATTAAGAAAATGAAATGCACAGAAATTTATCTCATCAATCATTAGACTAACCTTATATTATATAAATTGAATATGGAAGCTACAAGTGAAACATATGTCATATGGTGTTTTAATGCAAATAGCTGTTAGACAGGATAAGACACCATCCAAGCAACTATCGCACAACAATTTAATAATGGCATGGGCAAAAAATATGAGCCTCATCTACAACACTGGGTTATATGCTAAGCAGTAGGAAATGTTACAACATGTGTACAAGCATATCAGCCACCAATTAGTTTCATCTATCACAAAGTATTGACCAGCAATTGTGATAGACTACTCACAGAGAGCACCTCGTGAAGGTTAAAGTGACTATAGCTCTCCTTTCAGTTCGGGGGTGGGCACCAACCTACTAACGCCACGCACACCCTGCCTGGCGGTGCACAAGGAAGTGATGGCGAGGGTACTTGGCCCTTATTCACCCTGACGCACAATCACTCCCAAGCCACCCTTTTACCGTCTCTACACAAACGAGAATCTGGTTTCGTGCAGAGCAATAGCAGCCTCCTTGTCTTTTACAACATCTAGAGCATCTGTCATGGTGATAGGTGCTGTTGGCAGATGCAGAGTGGAATCAAATTCGTCGTCTGTAATCATACGCAGCACTACAGCCTGAAGCTTCCGGACATGGTCTACAAAATAGCAAGTAGTAGCTAGCAAATGTATACGTTAGCAGCTATCCAGAAAGTATCACCATCATCTATTATCCATTGGCACGCTTTTTCACATGAATTGTTTTCCCATTGCACTGACTGACTAATGATTTGGTTACTTCACATAGCAAAAGTTACAATCATTCTATTCTCTGAGATAGTAGTTTGACAATAATTTGGTGGTCTTTCACCTACCTACTCAGTCTACCAACAAAAGCTGTTTAGCAATAGTATTGCATCCCTGACAACCTCAACTGAGGTACAATTGGTATTTGCTAACTGCTTTTTAAACTTACCATAGCCATTCGCCACCTTCACTTCTTTGACTGTTGCCTTTCCCTTTCGATACTTCCGGGAGCTGTAATTGAACCGCTTTTCACCAGATGCTGTGGTGGCTGTCTCTCTGTCAGAATTCTCGTTGTAGTGCAGGGCACACAGCTGCAGTCTACAAATAGGAAATGAAAATTAATTGAGAGTATACAATAAAGGAGTATCATGCACAGGCAGGTTTGTTCTTGCATCAAAAGAGCGACAAGTAACATTTTTCTGTTGTATATATTTTTCTGATTTGTATATTGTGAAACTATTTCACATTCGCTGTATGAAAACTGTGTGGGTCGTGAACATTCTCACCAGTTAGGTGTGATTACCTGGCTAGCTGTCCATGGTAGCTGTAATGAATATGTTTGGGACAAAAGAAGAGCACGAGAGCGTGCCAGGCCTCACATATATATGTTTGGCCTTGGAGGCTCATCCGACAGATGTCTTTCCTCTTCTTCTCCAATAGCTTGCACACTTCACTGTAGCCTCGGTCACCTAAAAACATTACATAAAATTTCCATTCCACTGGAGACATTTGGACAATAATACACAGATACACATTACTATAAATCTGTAAAGAATACAAACTAAAACTATTGTTGAGATAAAAGGTTCTATCATCATAATTAGTGCGGTAAAGTACAGTAAAGATGATGTATTGTGATGTAAGATTCAACTGTGCGATTTTTTTTTTCACCGAGCATGAAACAAAATCAGAAAAAAGAGAGGGAAAAATGATATTGCAATCACATCTTAAAAAATACTTTAAACTGTTCTTTACAATGAATACTTGGCCGTATTCTTACCAGCATCCATGGGCTCGCCACGGTAAGGTATAGCATGAAGGCAATCCGGATACCAAGATTAGGCGGGATGACAGTGAATACCCTGCAAATGCCGAAGCATTGCAGCCACCTGCTCTGTCATACGCTCGCCATAGCGGTCATCGAGCGGTGTCCTGGCAGCCATCTTGTACAATCTAGGAATAGGAATGGCAGCACATGTTGCTCACTCAGTAGCTATAACATTGTTTCAACAAAAATTTGGCCGCCAACCAATTACTCAAAAGAACTTATTTAATTATTTACCACAATGATACTCATGTTTCGCCCTTTCTGTGACTAAAGTCCTGGTGACACTCACCTGTTCCTGATAGCAGCAATACGGTCAGCTATCTCCTTGCACCCTTTCAGCTTTGACAAAGCCAACAGCTTTTTCTCCAATCCTATATCATAGGCAACACAACAATAAATTGACTATTGTAACAAAGTATAAGTACATATATCAAGGCAAAGGCTGACATTTTATGTATTAGTGAACTTTTGTGAAATTGAGGTGTCAAAATAATGGGTGGTGCAACGATGTGTGCATGTCTGTACATTAACTGTATGGTTACTAGAGACAGTACAACATATATACAGTGTCCAAGATATACACAGTGTATACAACACATACACAATGTATACAACATATACACAGTGTATAAAACGTATACAGAATGTATGCGACATATACAGAACATATACAACATATACAGATACATATACAACAAATATAGAAATATTGCGAGCATCAAATGGCAAGAAAAACAGTAACCATTTATTAAGAATAGAGAGAATGGTTAATTAGGCGCTATGGGAGGCACTTACCATCATGTATATTGTACAGGATTTTAGGGTGGAGTGGTAGCTGTCACCTGTACAGCGGCCCACAGTAGTAAGTGTTTACAAGCAGTGCAGTGTACGCCTCTACTTCGCCCAAGGTCAGCAATCTAAACCGTAGAGTGGAATTTGCAGCGTTGTACGCCCGCAAGCAATACACAGTGAGGAGTTGTCACAGCTCTCTCACTTTCCACTGATTTTCTATTCGGTGGAATAGATGCGTCAGGTCGAACTAGCAGTTCGAATAATCGTTCCAGTATCACTTGCCCGAGTGCAGTGTAAGTCAAATTGACTGAACACTTTCTACTGACTATTATTCTAGTTACTAGTCGACTGGTCCAAGAGCTATTTAACTGTCCAAGTTATTGTGCAAGTGTTTGAACTGGTCTGTTCATCTATCAGCGCAATCTGTATGTGTGAGCTTACTTGTGTATTTTCTGCTTAGCCACTGGTGCGTTGCATAAGTGCTTTATGCAATAAGAATCAACAAGCAAGTGAGAGTGTAGGCTAACTCTGATTTATTATTACGATACAAGCGTATTTATACAATAAAGATTATTTAACAATGAGTGGCAGCACATAAGACAAAGCAGGCCACGCCTGTACGGTTGATTGGTGGATAAAAGCCAATAGAACGTTGCATAGAACAGGGGGGGCAGTCTCCATCGCATGGATGACTGCCCAAGCACATGTGTACAATAAACGAAAATTAGGCACACAAATAATTATGTCAAAATAAGAGTAAATGCTCGACTTGTGAATAAGTGTATGTAAATATGATTAGAGTTCGGCTTGGATATATGTATGAAAATAGGTCGACTTGTAGCTGGTCCTTGATGCATTCCCCTACAATATTACTGCAAAAGATGGAATCAAATAACATAAATGGAAACAACACGGCAATTGCAAGGTTACATGCAGACGGATAGTTAGAAAACGTGATCAATAAAAATGACAAAAGCAACGTATAGATAAGAGCTAATACATATAGCATGCAGTAATACTTGTATAGATAAGAGCTAATACATATAGCATGCAGTAATACTTGTATAGATAAGAGCTAATACATATAGCATGCAGTAATACTTATATAGATAAGAGCTAATACATACAACATGCAGTAATACTTGTATAGATAAGAGCTAATACATATAGCATGCAGTAATACTTGTATGGATAAGAGCTAATACATACAACATGCAGTAATACTTGTATAGATAAGAGCTAATACATATAGCATGCAGTAATACTTGTATAGATAAGAGCTAATACATATAGCATGCAGTAATACTTGTATAAATAAGAGCTGATACATATAGCATGCAGTAATACTTGTATAGATAAAAACTAATACATATAGCATGCAGTAATACTTGTATAGATAAGAGCTAATACATAGAGCATGCAGTAATACTTGTATAGATAAGAGCTGATACATATAGCATGCAGTAATACTTGTATAGATAAGAGCTAGCACATATAACATGCAGTAATACTTGTATAGATAAGAGCTAATACATATAGCATGCAGTAATACTTGTATAGATAAGAGCTAATACATATATCATGCAGTAATACTTGTATAGATACCTTTTACCACATGCCAGCAATCAAAGTAGTGTGCCACTCTCGGCTCTTCCTGCGCAGTCCGCATGTAGGCATTGATGCCAGGGTGCCTGTCCATTACCACATGCTTGATGGTTAGCTTGCTCTTTAGCTCCCCAAGGCCTTCAACAAACGCGTGCTTCTCCATGGCAGCACTGGAGTTGTTAGTCTGACTCCTCTAAAAAATGGAAATATCCCAACGCGTGTGAAA